>PVJL010010553.1:34049-48598 GCA_004026885.1 Lyroderma lyra | reverse complement strand
CACACACACACACACACACACACACACTCACACACACACACTCACACATACAGCCATGTCTGCCAGGCACAGAAATCGCTCTAGAAAGTAGTGAGAGGAACAAAGGACAAACCGCAAAGTTAAAAGTTACGTTGGCGGTGGTTTTTTGGTTTTATTTTACATTAAATTTGTTTTATGATCATCAAAGAGGAGCAAATACCACGGTCCACGCGAACTACCAGGAGGAGGTTCGATCCCGGACGAGGCCCTCGGTGTGCTCAGACCGTCTTCTGGGGGCGTGGTGCGGCGGCCTGCACGCGGGCAGAGCGCCCCTGAGCTGTACCCCTGACCCGCACTGACCGTGCCCACCTGCATGGAGCGAGGTTTGGTCCCCCTGCCTCAGTTCTCCCAACTGCAAAGTGGAAGTGCTAACAGCGCCTCCCTGACACGATTGCTGAAAGTCGAGAGTGAGTTTGTGAACTTGGGCGTTGAAGTACTGACGTGTCTGTAGTTCATTGGGTTGTAAACACTGAATTGTGTACCACTGACACGCAGCACATTTGGGTAACGGGTCCGAGCACGAGCGGAGAGGAATGGGCCCAGAGGCGAGAGCTGGATGGCGAAGTGGCAGGGGAGCCCACTCCGTCCCCTCTGGGACAAGCATGGGGTTCTCGGGTCACCTGAGGCCACCAGCTCAGCGGGCCACCCTGGCTCCTGTCCCCTGGAAGTCACGGGACCTGGAGGCCGGGCCGCATTTCCCCACATTGGCGCTTACAAGGGTGGCTGCTGCCCAAGCCCGGTGACACACAGCCCAGTGACATGCACCGAGGGTTGTCGGATTCACAAATAAAAACCGAGGATGCCTAGTTCACCCTGGGGTTCAGACACACAACACATTCATCTTGGAGTAAGTGTGTCCTGTGCTCTACGGGGGACATACCATCACTTGCTTGTCTGAGGTTCGGTCCTAACTGGACATCCCGAGTGTGACCCGGCGGCCCCGAGACCCACAGACCGGCACGTCACACGAGGTGTGCTCATGTAGGGCGTGCGCTTACAGGGACGGGAACAAATGTCCACTTCAGCGGGACGGGGACAACTAACTTGAGGCCCGAGTCAGCAAATACAGCTCATCGGCCAAATCGCTTGCTTTTGTCAATAAAGTTTTATTGGAACGCAGCGTGTGTGTTTGTGAGCACACACAGATTGCTTCCAACAGAGTCGGAGGGTCCGTCAAGCCAGCGATACGTTCTATGTGCCCGTCACAGCGAAAGCGTGCTGGCCTCGATGTGGGACACGGATGGAGGAGGCGACGACAGCCGCCATTCGGGGTGCGGGGTCCGGGCCGCCTGGGCCCCCCCACTTCTGAAACTGGTCCTCCCCGAAGGGGAGGGACCGAGGTTCAAGGAGTTCGGGGCTCTCGTCCAGGCTCCTTAGGACTCAAGGCAGAGGTGGCGGTGCAGGCCAAGACCTCAGAGGAGCAGCTCCGTACAATACGCTACCGATGGCGGGCGGGCTAAGAGTGGTGGCCAGACCCTCGTCGTGTTTTCAGAGTTTACACATTTGTGCTTTGGGCCACCGTCAGAGCCGTCCCGGGCCGCGGGCTGGGCACGCTCGGTCCGGGGCTCAGGCACGGGGCCCGCAGAAGAACCGTTTCGGCTTAGTGACCACCTATCGAGGCCTGGGCCTCCTCGTCCTCGACCTGAGGGTCCCCTGGGCCGGAGGGGGAATGTCTGGTTATTTCAGCTGAATTGGCAGCCCTGAACCCGTGAGGGGCACTTGCTTGGTCGCAGGATTTCAGGGGCGTTTCCCAGCGGCCACGGGGACTGGCAGTGGTTTGCGGGGTGACCGTTCCTCACCCCACCCTCGTCTCTGTTGCTAAAAGCCTCTGAGATGGACAGAGACCTCGCGGTCCGTCTGAATCATGCTGCTCCCCCTTCTCCCCCGCCACACTCTTCCCCCCAGGTCCTGGGACCGGTGGGCTGGCGTCTGAGGGGCGTCTGGGCCCGAGCCCGGCGTGTGATGCAGCAGCACCAGAGCCGGCCTCGGGCAGGGCAGGGCAGGGCGGGGTGGGGGCGGTCCAGCTCTGCCCGCGGCGCTGGACGTGCCCGGACGTGCCCGAAGCCACAGTGATGGCAGAGTCTCAGCGGCCGAGACTCTCTTGCCGTGACTTCCGGACGTGGTCCCACGAGAGGGCTCCTTTCTGTCAGCAACCCCCTAGCTCGGCTGTATGTGGAGCCCACACCGACCTCCCCTCTCCCCGTGACCCTGAAGACCCAGGAGGCCGGTCTGAATCCTGCTCCCGTGTTTGTCCTTGTGGTGTTTGGAGATGGCCGTCGTGTTCTCCTGACGTCATTCTCTCCTGTGGCACCCCCCGTTTGCCCCACTGTTTCTCAGGTACTGTGGGGTTTGGGCTTTTCCGGAAGATGCCATTCGGACACCCTCCAGCCTGCCATCGTCTTTTGGAAGATCTGGGGTGCGTACCTAAGCCTGGCACTTTGGACTTGAACTTTCTGGTGCAAAGAAAGGTGACTGTGGCCTTCCATGGAGGCGCCAGGCCTGGAACTTGCTGGCATTTCTAACCAGCACGATGCAGGCTGGACGCACAGGAACTTGGCGGGCGGCCGGCCGAAATCCCCAGGATTTCTCACACACGTGTTTCCTCACCTCCTGTCTTTTCTTTTCTTTTCTTATGTAGACACATTCAGATGTATTTTTGAACCCAAGTATAAATTTTTAAATTTCTTCTTGTATATTTGCTCTTTCGCTCTAGTTATCAGATTTTTGTACACCTTCCATTGGTCATTACACAACATTGAGTTGAATTGTGTCCCCCCGAAAGGCATCTTCAAGTGCTACAGCCTAGCACCTGTGCGTGCGACCTCACTCGGAAGCAGGATCTTCGCAGGGAGAAGTAAGCTAACAGGGGGCTCCAGAGGATGAGGAGGGGCCCTAATCGCACGACTGGCATCCTTATAAGAGGAGGGGAGCTTGCACACAGAGACGCAGACACAGGGAGAAGGCCACCTGGTGACCAAGTCACAGGTCGGAGTGATGTAACTCCAAGCTAAGGGTGATGGCAGTCACCAGAAGCTAAGCAGAGGCAGGAAGGAGCCTCCCCTGGAGTCTTCAGACAGAGCACCGTGCTGCCGGCACTTTGACCTTGGACTTTGGGCCTCCAGAATGGTGAGAGCATCCCCTTCTGGGGCTTTAAGTCCCCACCCTGTTGCGCTTTGTCACGTGGTCCCGGGAACAGCCGTGTGTTCTGCTGAACTTCCTTCCCAGCTTTGTACCATCTCCCAGTTTCACAAAATTCCAGGTTTCCTCACGTGGAATTCTCCGGGTGGATCATGACGGAAGCTGTTCTGTAGGGACCCACGGGAGTTAGTCCGATGCTGCCACAGTGGCCGTCAGCGCGACACCCCTGTTCACCACTACGGCAAATGAAGCATCTCACAGGTATTGACAGATGACCTTCCTGGGAATGACATCTAGAGGCCGTGATGGCCAGCTGGCTGGGTACATGGAGGTGCAGTGTCAGTTCCCCATGTTTCAACTCTGTGACCGGCACTGCGGAAACCCCAGAGGTGGGGAAGAATGCTCTAGAACGCATTGTGAAAAAGAATGTGTCACCACAAAACATGGTATTTGAAACCAACCCACCCATCCACCATATTCATACAGTGATGTTACACGAAGTTTGCAAAATCAGTAACCCCCAATTTTTCAAACAATAGAATGATTTGCTAAGTCCGGTGGAGCCACATCACGGAGGCAGAGGCCTGGGCCGGGCAGCCCAGGTCTTCTGTGTGCTCACGCGGATGGCCGTGAACGTGGACCCTCTCCGGTTTGCACACACTGGTGTGTAGTACAGGGTTACAGGGGCCTGTGGGAGCAGGTCGGCTCTCTGAGAGATGGTTTCTGTGGTCAGATGAGCTTGGAAGCCATCGCACACCACACTCTGCTCCTGGAGATTCATAATTCACATCGCAGCTTTAAAAACCCCACAACAATGCGGCAGTAAATAAACCCATTTACACAGGGTTTAATCAGTGATTTATACGCCTGGTGGAGTGGCGGCCTCTTTTGTTACTTAATACCTGTTACCGGCCGTTGGAATTACCTCTCCAAAGGCGACTCCTTGGGAAACACTGCGGAAAAGTTTTCTCACGGATTAAGGCCGCGTCTTTGTTTCCCGATTTCTCACTTTCTTCTGTGGAGCTCGGTCGCAGGTGGCCTGGGTCACTGTGGGACCACTTACGGGGACGCCAGGCAACATTCCTGTGTAACTTTTGTCAATACAAACAGGCTGATCCAACCAGGGGTCAACTACGTAACGGCCATTGAAAACCGTTTTTATGGAAGGTAATGGTTTTAGAGGCGGAAACATGATCCTCTGTTGGAGTTGATACTAAAATCCTGAAAGTTTGCATTCCTTTCGCAAAATAACGTGCTCAGCACTCTGCTGATTTTCTCCAAGGTGGGCTGAAAGGGAACGCACGGTTCTGGCGTGCCCACCCGCCCCACCGAGCTCCCCGACCGCGGTGGGCCTGCCAGGAGGCACCGTAACTCCCCCTCTCGTGCGCCCCGCTCAGACCTCATCCTGGGGCAGAGCTGCCTCTTCCCGGGACACTTGCTGGCTTTTCCGCACGGCTCGTTCTTTCTCTGCCAGTGGGTGTGCGCGTGGGGCCTTGGGGTACCGTGGTCCGGTGGGGAGACCCACCTTGCTGGTTAATAGGGTGGAGCCTGTGTCCTCAGTGCGCCGGTCGGGGCGATGCCAGCGTCGCCCAGATTTGCAGGAGTGAAAGGAGGTTTCCAAAGCACGAAGCCGCAATGTAGGAACTGAGAGCCGAGGAAAGAGGAGGAGGAGGCTAGAAAAGAAGGGACGGTGGCCCTGAGCCACGCCGGCGAGTTCTCAACCTGGGGACCCGTTCAGAGTGGGAATCGGGCCGTCACTTCCCCGAGCCAAGCTGGTCTGCAGGGAGCGCTGAGCATGGTGGGCAATGATGCCCACCCGAGCGTCTGAACTCGCTTCCGCACCCCGTGAGAGCCTCTCCACCTCAGTCGTCCCTGGGACGTCACTCGGACATCACCGCACACCAGACAGTAACGGAGCAGGCGGGGATGTGGGGGCGGGACCCCCAGACACTGCTGGCACACAGTGAAGTGGTGCACCCGCTTTGGCAATCCCTCACGTGATCAACCCCACGATCGCACGTGACCCAGCCATCTCACTACTGGGTGGGTTCGCAAGAGAAAGGGAACCACAGGCCACGCGAGAACCTGCGGGTTATTTCATAGCAGCATTTCTCACGGTGGCCAAGAGGCGGGAAAAGCCCGACGCCCACCAGCTGCTGGACGGATACATAAACCGCAGGAAGGGCTGACGCACGCGGCAACGTGGATGAACCCTGGAAACGCGCTAAGTGCAGGAAGCCAGTGACAGGGACACCACGTGCCACGGGCCCCTTGAATGTGGAATGCTGAACAGACACTCTATAGAGAAAGAAGGTAGAAACATAGACGAGTGGTTGCTTAGGGGGTGTAAGAGGACAGGGCGCCGGTGACCACTGCACACAGGGCTTCTTTTTGGGGTGATGCACATGTCCTAACCTTAACAACAGTGATGGGTGCACATCTGTAATAAACAAACAAACAAAACAAACCAACCATTGGATTGTACACATCTATGGCATGTAAGTCTTAATAAAGCTGTTTTTAAAAACAAACACACAAAACTACGTGTACCGATACCACGCCCTCTAAGGGCCAGCGCGTGTCAGGCTCAGGGGGTCCCAAGATGAGGACCCAGTGGTGCCACCCCCGCAAGCTTCCTGACATTTAGACTTTTCTGCCTGTGATGCCTGTCCACTCCTTTGCACCCTTATGCACCATCTTTTTGTGACCAAAAAAAAAAAACATGTTTATACCCTCCCCCAAGATGTGACGGCTCCTGGTGTGTGGGGGCTGTGTGCCTCTGACCTTTGGGGGTTAGAGCATGTTGTGTGGGATGGAGCCAAGAGCCATGTGCTTGTAACTGTCTATCATGAATACTTCAGAGGACGCTAATTGTTTTCATTCGTCCTTGTAAACTGTAGTTTGTGTTTTTGCCAATCTAATCCTTAATTTAAAAAAACACTCAGACACTGAATACATTTGCAGGCGTGGCCAGCTCCGCAGTCGCCGGTACTGGGAAGCGGGTCATAGTGTCCTCTGCCCGCCCCTCCAGAAGAGTTCGCTTTCGTGCTTCTTGTCTGGTTGCCTTTCACGTTTGTTTGTTTGTTTGTTTGTTTGTTTTTCTGGCCAGTCCTCTTGTCATCTCAGATTTCTAAGTATTGGTGTAGCTAATGGAGTCATGACACATCTGCAGAGGAAGTGTCACCCCTCGTTGTCACTGGAGGTCCTCTCTCTGAGGATGCGGGGGCCCTCGCATGATAACTGAGCTTGACACACTGACTTGGCCATGAACTCACCAAGTGACAACTCACTGAGCGATGGCGCGTCAAGTCTTGGGGAAATTCCTGCAAAGACGATGACTTTAGTCCCGGGACAATTCAACTTGAGTGGTTCTTCCTGGTTGTGGTTAGAGTTCTTGAGGTCACTCCCAGTTCCTGACACTGAAGTTGTGTCATTGGCAGCGAGGAGGAGATTTATCATCCTACTGTGTTGGAGGACACACACCCAGCTCTTTGAAAAGCTCTGTTAGACGGTCAAGGTCATAGGAAGAATGGGAAGAGAAAACCCGACTGCAAGTGGGTCACACGCCGCTTGCGACCCCGACCCTGTCTGCTGGGTCACTGCCATTGCCGCCTCTTGTCATTTGCATCATGGTTTAAACACGGACATCTTGCCGCCGCCCTCGGCGCTGAGGAGCTGGCTGGCTGCTCCGTGGTGCCGCGCAGCTTTGCTCTGTCATTGGCTGCACCCTCCTGAATCGCAGCACCCCGACTCACCTGCTCGGCTGCGCGAAAGGACGTCACGCTACCGAATTGTCTCCCAGGGCCGTCCCAAACACACCCGAGGAGAAACACGGGAACGTCACCCGCGCATCCCATTCACGAACGTTTCTGCGTGTCAGCTGCATTTCATTAACTAGAAGCGCCCGTTGTGACCCGGGCTATGAGGTGGCGGACCATCAGCTGTTCTTCGGGAGAGAATTACGCTGCACAGGCGCGTGAGTCAGCACCCAGGCCCTCGGCGCAGGCCCCTTGGCCGGGAGACCAACGCGAGGGCCGCACGCGGTTATCAGGGCTGCAGCGAGGCCTGCAGATCCTTGCTTCTGTGCCAAAAATTGTAGAACACACAGGACATGGTCAAAGATGCACCAGTGGGGAAGTCCCTGCATTCAGAGAAACATTTCAGTGCAACAGTAGGAAGACAGGAGGATGCCGCCTGCTGACCTTTTCCGAGGTTATTTTCCATGAACATAGTTCTTCAGTGCTCGCCCGACTCCCACGATCCCTGAACTTTGGCTACCTGCCTTGAAGGACGAGAGTGAATGAAGCCTTGACACGGGCTGTGGGCTGGGGCACTCCATGTCATGGCCAAGGGCTCCTGTCTGCGTGAGGCCCTGTGCTAAGAGCTCCCCTCCCCACCCCCGGGTGCCCACGTTTCTCAGGAGGGTGATCTTTGGCGCTGAGCTTCCGGAGTGGAATTCAGCTCTCAGCCACAATGGTTATGTTTCCTCCAGCTGAGACCTTGTGCTCCTCAGGCTGGGTGGTCTGCGACAGCAGAGCCGCTCTACGAATGTGAGTGATTTTCAGAATTCATGCACATCATCACCGAAGGGATAAACCAACATGTGCTTCACTTCAGGGCATAGATGTTTGTTGTTAAAAGATTCCTCTTGAAGACCACTGTCAGGTCTCTGGATAACATCTAAGATGCTGCAGAAGTGGATGATTTACAGGGAGACTTCGGGGTGGCTTCCTGTTTCTATTAGCTCTTGATAACTCTCCCCCTTCCTGTCCCCAGGACAACCTGGGGAAGGTTATGACACCGTACTGAGTTCTTTGTACAGTGCTGCCAACATAAGTGCACGGTGGCAGGTTCATGAACTTAATGGTCAGATTTGGGGACGATGACAGCTCTGAAAAAGAGTTGCAAAATTGCTTTGAAGGATGGACTAGGCACTGGCATCAGTGCACAGTTTCCCAAGGGAAGTCCTTCAAAGGGGACTGCAGTGACATTCAGCAATGAAGTAAGTGTGGAGCACTTTTTCTGGGATGAGCTCACGAAATGTATTGTTTGACCTTGTAATGTCACTTTTTTGCCCAAATTTGTGAAGGAAAAATAAGGGTGCTCATTATACATGGGTAGTACTAAATCTATATCTACATAAGTGTTTTTAATTCTTTTATTTATGCGTATGAGTTTAAAGCGTATGTCTAGAAATCAATAACGATATCCATATGTAAAATAATACCCTGGAATATGATAATCGATATATATATATATATATATATATATATATATATATATATATAATTTTCTACATAAAATTTCTTGTACCTTGTATCTATCTGTTCTTGTGTTCTGTAATTATTTGTTACATAAATTTCTTATACCGTAATGTTAAAAAATAAATGCTAAAATTCCTTTTAATATGAAAAACAAGTACCTAAATATAAACAAATAAAAATGTGAATTAAAAAATTAAAACAGAAGATTGTTTTTCCCCTGAGAGTGTTGGGCAAGAACGTGGCTGTGCATTACGCACACGTGCACGGCTACGTGCGGCCAGTGCATTTCCGCAGCTCCTCGGAGCCCGGTCTGCCTACAGGACATGCGCTCAACAGAGAGCCTCCATGCACGTGTGACAAGGACCATGCCCAGGCCCGGCTCCAAATGGAGACAGTGAAGGGGTGATCGTTGTAGCTGCGGGCTGCGTGCTTCTCCAGCTCGCCCCAGGACACGGCTGTCCCCTGAGGGAGCTATGCAAGGGCGGGGAGGCCAGCAGCCCCCAGCTCGCGGGGCTCGGCCTCATCCTTGTGGACGCTTCTGGCCATCGGGCCCAAGCGCCGCGTGCAGGGCCCTGCTGGTGGCCCGGGCCGGCTTGCCGGTGGCCGAGCCCAGCAGATCTGCGGACGTGCGGGCCTGCTCCTTGGCTGGAGACGACGGTGCTTTGTGTTTGTTCGGAATATTGTTTCCATGGCTCTTTTATTGACGTCAGCTGTGTGAGGGGCTCTTCTAAATGATTCTTAACTCGACAGACCCAAACCTGTCAAATAAGCCAAGTGTCATGTGAGTCGTAACAGGGGGAGGCAGGTTCCAACCTCGCTTCCCGGAAAGACGTCAGGACGGGACGAGGGAAAAGCCTGTCTCTCCACGACGGACAGAGGAGGCCGGCTGGCCCCACAGAGGCAGGGGCTCGGTGACAAGGACGGCGTGGTCCGGAGCAGGGCTGCGCGGGCGGGTGGGCCGGCGTCCGCCTGTGAGCCCGAGTGGGTAGGAGGCCCTCCCTGGCTTTGGAGGTGAGAAGGGCCAGCGGCCCCGGTGCCCGAGCTGAGCCTGGAAGCCGCCAGAACGCCTCCGTCCGTTCTCGGACCACGGCGCAGCCCCGGTCCCCGGCGGCGTGAGGGACGCCACTGGGACAAGCCGGGCCGGCCCCTTCCCACGCGCCCTGCTCGGAGACATGCACGGGCACCTCTCCGACTGTTTCTGTCATTGCTGCAGCGATGAGGCCTCAGGGGGCAGCTGCTTCCCCGCGGGGCGGACGGCTGTCACTACACACACAGCTTGGCACGGCCTGCCGGCCCCTTGAATTTGGCCCAGTGAGACCAGGCTGACCAGACGGACCGTATGACACGGGACAGGACCGTGGTTTTCTGTCCCGTTTGAACTGGGATGTCCGGTCAGCTGAATACGAGCCCCTTTCTCTCTATTCCTACGAATGGGAAGAGGCTGCCCTGTCACCTCCTCTGTCCTGATTTGTGCAAAGCTGCTTGGTTTTCATGTTTGTGGTCACGAGCCGGGGGGTCACTGGCTCTGCAGAGCACCCGGTTAGGGGCAGGGCTGGCCCCCCAACCCCTCTTCCAGGGGGGATGCAGTTTAGAGCACATGTGACCACTCCGAGGGTCATGGTCACGCAGGGGGGTGCTGGTGGAGCCGGACGTTCGGGGGCCTTTACTTCCCGTAACTTAGAAGCCCCTGAGACCCTCGTGCAGGGTGAAGGTGCTAGGAAACCAGCAGATGCTGCCGAATCTGTCCTCCTACAGGACCCCCAGCTGGGAGCCGGCCCCTGGGCAGTGGGGCCAGCCGGGGGGCCGCGGGCGGTGAGCCAGGCTGTGCAAGGACACTTCCCAGGTGCTGCGACCAGCTGCCCCCACACTGAGACATTGCTCAGAGTCCAGCACGTAACTGCACCTACGTGGAAGCGTTTTCTCCGTCTTTCTGTGTTTAAAACTATTTGCCAAAGCCATTACCAAGTTCAGTACAGTCAACATGAACCCCTCCACGGGCATCATGGGAAGGTGGGTGGCAGCAGCAGGGTGGGGGTCTGTTTGCATTTTCCCCGTCACATTTCTGCATGGACCCTGAGTGGTGTTGACTTGCTGTCTTTGGGTCTGAAATAAAGAAGTTGGGCTGTTTAGGGTCCTTTTCCAACAAGCCAACCCATAAGCAAGCGTGGGGCACAGGCGTGTGTCCAGAAATAAAGGGAGTCATGTGGAGCGCTGATGGGGACAGGGCCCTGGGCAGCGGAAGTCCCTGAAAGGGTCAGAGCACTGGGACGAGTGAGAACAGGTGGGAGTGCTCTGAGTGGTAGGGGATCGGGGGTGCGAGGGGTGACAAAGGGAGGCGGAGAGGGGGACATCGTGACAGAGCTTTGTAGCAGGCACGTAAATGCAAGTGCGGCTCTTCCTGTCCCTGCGCCACAATGATAAACCAACGGCTGCGCTTCGGCTGTTTTTGCAGGAGCGTTCTCTCCAAAGCTGTCAATACCACCCCCACATGGCCCTTCACCTCTTCAGTTGTGCCCCAAGAGACCGTTATGTCTCCCTTTGACAGACAGAGCCATCGAGAACTGGAGGATTAGGTCAGATTCCCCAGGAAGGACGGAGAACCTGGGACGCGGTGCGTGCTCGCCCCCAGCACCCCGGACCCCTGCGTGGAGGGACGGTGTCCTCTAACGCTGAGCGCGGCCAGCACAGGGGGCTCCCATGACCCCTCCTGCTGGCTGTCTTCAGGGAGCGACCTGTGAGTCAGTCCTCTGACACCCGGAGTGACCATCTAGGTCAGGGCTCCAGGGGCCCCTGCGCTACTGTCCGGGCCCAGCGGGCTGCACCCCGGCCTTGGCCCTTATCCCCAGGCCCCAGTGCTGAGGTGCTGGGAGAAGTGTGTGCAGGCCGGCCTCGTGGGGACTGACCACAGCCCTCCTGTCACTGCTTTGGCAGCATGCCTGACTGACCGCTGCTGGTGGAGCCTGGGCATAGGTCCCCTCTCCTCCATACAGACAGAATCACTAGCCCCTAGGGACATCGTGGAGGAGCCACCAGGTGCCCTCAGGTCTTTGTTCCATCTTCCAAGCCACCAGCTAGGGGAGCTGGGGTGGGACCTCCATGTCCAGGGAGAAGTCACTGCACTGGGGTGTAGGCAGTGCACACTGAGTCCTGCTTTCTGGAACCCTGCTCCAGTTCTAGAGAGGGGGCCTGGTGGGGGACACGCCTCAGAAGGCCCACCAGAGGCAGGGCAGCCCACCCCTGCCACCATTAGCCCACGGGGCCGTTCGCAGCAGTGCAGGCCGTGATTAGAGACGCTGGCATCCAGTAGTTTCCATGGCTTTACTCCTTGTCACAGCGGAACCCCAGGGGGCCTGCAGCCGCCTGACCCCCTGTGAGTGCCCCTACCCCCCATCCTTCCACTGGGCCCTGGTGGGGGAGCCCGAAAATCACAGGCTCTTCCAGCTGGAAAGCATTGTGGCAGGTGCCCCCAGGCTGACAATCAATGCCCCTCCGCCCGCTGTGCTGAGTGGGGCCAAAGAGCAGCTGAGTGCCTGGCGGTTCCCCCAAAGCGCGCTGGCCGTGGGGCAGCCGCGCTGGACCGGTGCCCTCTGGGACAGTGACAGCTGAGGTCCCCCGTGTAGCCCCTCATTGGGAGCTAGCCTGCTTCCGGATTCCCTGGGGAAGATGTGTGTGGGCTGGGCAGAGCACGGAGGGAGACAGGACCAGGCCCCCTAAAATATCAGAGCGAGTAGCCAAGTGCCCGCTCTAAGCAAGAGGTGCATGCTCGCCCCCTCCAGGAGGCAGAGCTTGTTTCGGCCTGCCCGTAGGGTTTACAGCTAGAGGGTTCTAGTCGCGACCTGGCTGGTCCCCGGGGGCAGTGTGACAGTGACGCCTTGATGGGACCCTGTACTCTGGCACCGTCTACATCGAGGTGCACCCGCCGTGCTCACGTGCGTTCAGTGAAAGCCGCCGGTAAGTCTCCGCGCACCCTCTGTCATTTGACATTTGCTCTGTTTTGTGCCACTGCTGACTGCAGACCCCTCCGTGGTCCAGCGGCGAACAGGCAGCTGTGGCTGTCACGGCTCCGTGGGGAGGCCAGCAGTCCCCATCGCACGGGCTGGGAATTGTGGGAAGGGTCTTGAGGGAGGGAAGGCGTGCTTGCAGAGGAATAGGGGGGCAGGGAGGCTCCCCGAGGAAGGGGCGTCCACATGGAGGTGCTCTGCTTGGAGTGGCAGCCTGAGAAGGGGCAGAGCCGGCAGGTGCGGGGAGGTGGGGCTCCCCTGGAAGTCCCTGTCAGGTGCCTGTGAGCCTCCCAAGGGACACAGCCAGCGGGCAGGGGACTACACAGAAGACACAGAGGGGCTCACGGTCAGGTAGGGGCACCTCGTGCCCACGGGTGATGTCCAAGCCGCCGGGAGCTCAGCCTCCACGTGTATCTGGGAGAAAGGAGGACCAGCCCTGGGGCTGCGCAAACCTTAAAGTGGGGGTCCCAGGGATGGTGCTCAAGGACCCCACGCTGTGTCCCGGACCGGTAGTAAGTGACCCACGGGCGTTATCTCCTTGAATCTGCCCACGGCCCCGTGAGGCCCAGACGCCTTCACTCCTGTGTTCTGTCCACAGCAAAGGAAGCGCATGGAGGTGAGGCCGCCCAGCTCAGGCCGCCGAGGGCTTCACCCCCGGCCTCCCCCATTTAGGGGAGCAGGTCAGGTGGGGGCTGGGGGCCGAACTCAGCTCCGCTGGTTGTTGCCTTGGCAAGGGGTACAGGTCAGCAAACCTCCTGAGGCTTTTTAAGGGCATCTAGAGCTTCACGTCGTTTCCCATTTTAAAATACGCCAACGTGGTCACAGTTTTGGAAAGCACGTGGGGGGCCAGCTCCCCGCTGAGAGGTTTCGGTCTCCGACGACAGGTTGGAGGAGGAGGGCGGTGGGGACGCGGGCCCGCCCCAGGCTGAAAGCAGGGGTGACTGCCCAAGCCAGCTCACGGCTGATTTCTCCCCCTGCACAGGGCGCTCCCCCTGTCCTGGGTAGACGCTTTGATCCCCATGTGTGGTCACCTGTCTGAGTGTCCTTTCTGCTTCCTTTATGAGGTCCCCCATCCATCCTGTACCCCGAGGCAGGGGGCACACAGGCCTGCCTCGTAGTGTTTTTCAAACAGAGCCTGTAAGTCTATTCATTCATAGCCAGCCAGGACGGGACCTCGCGAGAAGTCCAGGGGGCCCGGGGAAAGGCTTCTAGAAAGAGGCCACGTAGCAGTGTCTCTTTGTTCTACTTGGGCACCATCTTCCAGGCCAAGAGTGCCCTCCAAGCTGCTGCCAAAGGTGGGGTTCAGGGGAGGCTCTGCTCCTCCCTCCTGCTCCCCCTTACTCCCACCGAAGTTGCTGGCTTTGGTTTGAGAGGATTCGAGGCCTGTCCAGACCTGGAACAGTCCGCGCTCCTCTGACCAGGGTCGGACCTGGCCCTCTGCCCGGTGTCACTGGGAGGAAGCCGCTGACGTTCAGAGACATCAGCCGCGTGGGCAGAGAAGGGTCCTTATGTAAGCGACCGGGACGGGGGTTGACACGTGGCAGGGACCTGCTCCAGTGACAAGGGGGGACCACAAGCCCCCTTCTGACAATGCCACTCTCATAGGGTTGTTGGGACAATTGAGTGGAAGACTGTGCCTACAGTACCTGGTACAACGCCGGGCACAGGGTAAACGTGCAGTGAAGGACGGTGGCCGTGGGCTGCATTGTGGGTGAGAGGCAAAGGTCTGCACAGCTGCAGGCCGCCCACCTCGCTGAGGGGGCCGCGCAAGCCCGCACCTCGTCCTGGAGGCCCTCTCCCTCCCCTCCCCAGGGCGTGGTCAGGGGGCAAGAAAGCACCAAGCACCCGATTACCTGCTGTTTCTCTGTCACACACACACACATGTGCACACACATGCGAACACACACGCACGCACACGCACACACACGTGCACATGCACACACATGTACACACATACGCACACACACATGCACACACGCACACGTAAGCACACACACATGCGCACACACACGCACGCACACGCACACACACATGCACACGCGCACACATGCACACACATACGCACACACACGCACACGTGCACACATGCACACACACGCGCGCGCAC
>PVJL010010553.1:0-33949 GCA_004026885.1 Lyroderma lyra | reverse complement strand
CGCTTTCTCCACTCCATCACACATCACAAACTTTTCCGAGCCCTTAAATAACTTTTCTTAAGCATCTTCCTTAATACGTGCATTGGTATGCCATTTCACAGCTACACCGTAATTTATGGCCCCCAAACCTATCGGAATACGTTTAGGTTGATTCTCATTGTGTAACCTATAAATAGCCCTGGATGCACAGCCTGAGCCCTAAACCTTCGTAAACATCGTGATTCCATCCTCAGGATCTGTCCTACGTAGTGGCATTTCTGGGTCAAACCGTATATGGATTTTACAATTCCCGATACACACTGCCATTGTTGAATCTTTACCGTAATGGAAGCTTACTCCTTTATGGTTTGTTTTGAAGTCATTATAAACAAAAAGCTTACAACAACGTCTCGAGGGGCGTTTTCCCTGGATTGCTTGGGAGAGCGCGGTAGCCCCCTGCCCCGTCGCCCGCGGGTGCTTGGCGGTGGGTTTCGTGCCAACGAGGTCATTCTCGCCAGCACCGCGGCACAGCTGCTGATGCCAGGAAGTCCACGGCGTGACGCCACCCTCTTCGCTTCTCAGACTCCTTCCACGTTGTAGCGTTGTTGCCATCACGTCCTTTGGAGCAAAGTGAGACAACCCAGTGCTGCATTTGGTTGTCTTGTCTTGTTCAGTCTCCTCCATTCTGACACACGGTCTTAATCTTCCCTTGACTTTCACGACCTTAGTCCTCTTGAAGGTGACACTAGCGTTATCATGAGACGGGGCCCTCGGTTTTGGTTTATCTGGCGAGAACGCCGTAGACACAAGGCTGTGTCCTTCTCATTGCGCCCCATGGAGCGCCCAACGATTTCGGTTCCCATTCCTGGTGATGCTGAATCACTTGGTTCAAGTGGTGGGTACCAGGTTTCTCTGCTGTAAAGTTACTTTCCCTTTGTCATTAAGAAGCGTAGTTTGCTAGGGGATATGTAAATATCCTATTCTCTTCAGTGTTTTACCCACAAATTTTGGCGTCCGTTAATTTTTTGGGTGCTATCGTAGTTGCCCGAAGTGGTGATTTCCTAATTCCATCACACGATCCGCATTAATTAGTTGGTTTTCAACTTTCACAAGAAGCTTTCTCTTTTTCCTATTGATTTTTTTGTGGGTTCCTATTTTACTCCATGGGCTCCACGTTATTAGTATCATTCCCTATTTTGATGTTCGAATGGTGCCACAATTAGCCAGTGGGAGCCCCCTCTACCTGGCACCTGGTCATTTGTCACACCCCCGCCGTGGTTTAAGCACTCCTGTACTTTCCGTTACAATAAGATGTTCTAGCCTCCGGGCCTGGAAATCCGCCATGTCTCCAAGTGGCTTTGGTTCCTTTCCGTAGCGCGTGGTGCTTACACACCAGCATCTGGGTGCCAGGCATGCTCCTTGCTCTGGTGGTGCTGTCACGTTGTGTCAGAGCTGGATCTCACGTGTGTGAGTTCATACAGACACTACAGGCCCAGTGTAACATCGTAGAGTCCATCTTAACTTCTTTCCCATAACTGTAACCCCATTATCCTGTTATCATCTGTGTATTTTCTTACTTTATCCCTTCTGCATAACCAAGCTCTTGACCCTAAGCCCAGCGGCCCCCATGTTCCACGTGGACTGCCTCTCAGCTGACTCCAGAGTGGGTGGTGGTGCCACCGCCTGGGTATCTCTTCCCACACACATTGTCCCTCACCCTGTCCTGCAGGGTGGGGGCCCTGACTCCAGGCTGGGACAGAGTGACGCTTCCTGTTGCCGGCATGGACTTCTACTTGACTGGCCCCACCTTACAGCGATTGTACTGCCCAAGGGAGGGGTGCAGGAAGACAGGAAGATCATTCTTAACGAAGGTCAACACGTCAATGAGCAAAGGCACAGTGATTTGGCATTTATAAAATTTTGAAATGAACACACATTAATTATGAAATAAGAAACCATACTTAATTTTGAAATATCATTAAGATGCAAGTTAAAAGGCAATACGTGTTGAGGACTGAGCCCAGCGAAATCACAAGTGCAGTTCCAATAGCGACACCTACAAGGGAGTGCGCCCAGAGAGCATTTCTGACATCGCACCTTTGAAATGATTTGAAAACCCTAAATAAAATGCTCAGGAAACAAATACAGAGCACTCAGCAATGAAAAGGGAACAAACTATGATTCATATATTCAAAATTACGGCTTTCCTCTGAGAAGGTACGGTTGATTCAACACACGATCTATTCCTATAATTCCTCAAGTTCAGAGACCGAGGAGAAAAGCCACACGCTGACCCTAATTAACGGCAAAAAGGCTTTGGATGAAGTCGAGAATAGAACCATTTGTAACGCAGTGAAGTGCGGGTGGAGAGATGCTTCCTTAAGTAACACCGAGCAGCGATCCAAACGCCACAGCCCGCGCTACTGCGGCGCGCGGTATGTCATCTCCCGCATGCGTCAGCCGTCGGGGCCGCCACGCTCGTTTCGGGTAATTTAGGAGTTTCTCTGACTTGGTTTCTGACCCCGTAGGTTTGCCTCTTCCAGGATATCACGTAAACGGGAGTGTGCACCGTATCACCTTTTGGGGCTGGCTTCTTCCTCAGTTCCTTTCCTTTTATTGTCGTGGAGCATGCCATTGTGTGGAAGCTGTACCCCCGTGGAGGGACTTGTGGGTCATCTTCAGTTTCTGACAGGCACGCATGAGCTGCTTTAGAAGCGCTGTGGATAGCTGTCATGTGAACACAGGCTTTCGCTTCTCGTGGGTGAACACTGAGCAGTGGGATTGCTCGGTCACATGACAAATTTATGTTGCGCTTTATTGAAAATTGCATTTGCATTTCTTAGTCCTGGCTGCATCTTGCTCGTCTCACCTGGCATGCCTCTTCACAGGGCTTTCGTGTGGCCTCATCGTCCCTTCCCATCGGATTCCTGATGCTGAACAGAAAGGTCTCTTTCCGTGGTTCTCAGCCCCCGTGCCCCCATTGGGGCACGATGCCAGGGGTGCTCAGCTGGTCAGAGGACGGGGGGACCTGTCGCCTGATTTTCAATCTGCCTCGTGCGTCCTGCAGACGATCTGTCAGGGCAGAGGACGCCTGTCTGGAGCTCGCTATTAGACCCTGCAGGCGGTGAGTAAGCGAAGCACGGAGATGACAGGACGAAACGAACACGAGGGTGGACGCGGGCGGATGGCAGGCGGACACAGGAGGACACAGGTGGACGGCGGGCAGACAGCAAGCAGACGGCGGGCAGACGGTGGGCAGACACGGGAGGACACGGGCGGACCACGAGCGGACGGCGGACCGCGGGTGGACGTGGGCAGACGGTTGCATAGCTGCATGGCTGACAGCCCTGGGCGGGACAATAAGGTCGATCAGACGGCCGAACTCTGGGACGTCCCGATCCCTGGTCTGATGATCCCTGGTCCCTCTGATAATCTCAGAGGCTCATGTTGAAGACAGTGAGTCCTGAAGACCCTCTGCTACTGGGCTAATAGCCTGCAGTCCTGTGAACCCCCAGAGACTCCAAGTAAAGGCAATTACGATTTCCTTAAAAGAAGGGTTCAGGCGTAGGATTGGAAAGGTAGGCCCCCTTTGAACCCCAAAGATCTCCCCTCCTTCTGGTCCTGAGATTAGGGATGTTTTTAAGAAGAAAATTCAGCACAACAGCTGGCCTCCTTCCACGCGTGTCATGGGACAGAGACGAGATTCTCCAGGACCCGGACACGTTTTGAAGAGAAACATCACTTTCTGGGGGAAGAGGTGATAGAAAATTATTGCGTGTGTTTTCCACAGAGAAGAACTGGAAACAGCCTGTGAATCCCATTGGCTGGATTAACTGTGACAAGGTCACCTGACCCTCATGCATCAGAAAGCCGAGAACTCCGTCGCTTCCTACCTCTGCGTTTGTAAAGTCAGGGGAGCTGACGAGTGAAAAATACGTCTGGGGGTCACGTTACGGCTGTCTCATTTTTTATTATTTTACACAGTGGTTTTGGCTGTCGTATGCTGCCTACCAGTCCTCTGAAAAATTCCGATCTCGTCACTTCCTGAGTGAGGTGACAGCCCGGCCAGGCTGCACGACTGAGGGAGCCCATGCCAGCGCCAGAGCTCCCCGAGTTACTGCAAAACGTGTGTGCACGCTGCAGCCCTTTAGAAAACACGTGCTTAGCGACGTGATGCTGGTGTTTCTCCTGAAATGCCAGATGTGGGGTTGTATCATCTGCCCTGTCAGGGACAGTAAATAACACGGCAGACGCTTGGCGGGCCGCATGTGGTCCCCATGTGCGGTGCTCTCCCTCCTGCAGGCGTGATGACAGCGGACAGCACTTTGATATGGTTCAGGTGTTTCTTCCTTAACCACATCAGCCTTCCATTCGCCCTCTGTGACCTGAAGCGGCAGAGGTCGGGCACGAGCAGACTGTTACAGGGACCTGCAGTGCCGTTTCTGCGCCCCAGATGGCAGATGGCAGGTGCCTGTGGCCAGTGTCCCGCCCAGGTCAGAAGCACGGCCTCCACGGTTGCGATGGGGCAGCTGGGTGAGCCACAGGCGTAACTGAAGCTGAGGACGCACATCAGAGGGTGACGGTGGTGGCGGCGGGCACGGGAAGATGGCTGACAGCGCTCGGATCAGCCCCGACTCCCCCACAGCCCCCCAGACGACTTCAGACCTTGTACAGGTGTGTCTCCAGGTGTTCCCCACAGGTCTCCCCCAGCCAGTCTTCCGGCTGCTGCTTTCTGTCTCTGCTTCTCCAGTTCCCTCTGTGACGAGGCTCAGGAAGCCACAAGACGATGCCTGTCCCCCACCACCAGGAGAGTGTTGCTAAGCACCTGTATTCCCAACATCCCCCTGAGCAAATTCCACGAGGGGCAGCCCTCTGTCGCCCATCCCTGCACCTTTGTGCCATCCTGACAGGAGAGCACCCGGGGAGCTCCCACGGTGACAGGGGCGTGCCCGGGAGCTCCCACGGTGACAGGGGCGCGCCCGGGAGCTCCCACGGTGACAGGGGCGTGCCCGGGAGCTCCCACGGTGACAGGGGCGCGCCCGGGGAGCTCCCACGGTGACAGGGGCGTGCCCGGGAGCTCCCACGGTGACAGGAGAGCACCTGGGGAGCTCCCACGGTGACAGGGGCGCGCCCGGGAGCTCCCACGGTGACAGGGGCGCGCCCGGGAGCTCCCACGGAGGTGACCTGTGTCAGGCACGAGGAAAAGACAGTGTGTGAGTTCAGGCACCAAGGCGTCAGTGGAGGTGCTCTCCGGAGCCCCTCTGTGTCTCCGCCTCTCTGTCAGAGCTTTCAAATACTTCCGAAGTTCTCACCTTCTGGCTTTTGCTTTGCTTTTGCTACATGTTAAAGGAAGAGAACCCCGGCTTCCTGGCCAGCTTGGTGGAGGTGTTAGGCCCGAGGCGAGCTCCCTGCACCGGGCCATGGGGCCGAGGTGCCCTGTCCACGCGTGGGCCTCCTCCCTGCATCTGTGGGCTCCACGGGTGCCACGGAAAAGCCTCCTACTAGAGGGGGCGCGCTGTGGGCTCACCTGTACCTGCTGGCACGCGGCTAAAGATGATCACTGAGAAAACCAGGGGGGCGAGACCCTCTTCCTAAAGTCTTCCTTCCGGGACGACACCCGCAGGGACTGGGGGACCAGACACAGACAGGCGCCAAGCTGCGGACACTCACTCATGGGCCTGTGCTGTCCGGGAGTAACACACAGGTGGTTGCGTGTCCAGCTTAAACCTCCTGGAGCCCACAGTGATGGCCGAGCTGGTGCTGACGTCGGCGCCGTCTGGCTTGGGGCTCCAAGGCCCTTTGTCACAGCTTTATGGTTCCATTACCTACACGATGGCCGACCCTGCGAGCATACCCCAGGATGCCCGCACCAGTCTCACTAAGCTGCCTTTTAAACGTCCCGAGGAGCCTTTATTCTTGGGTGACCAGTCATTTGATCCCTCCCAGACCAGCTTTTGGTCTTAATTCTTCTTGTTTACAGTGAGTTTAATCTGTCAGACTGAGGCTTTAGTGGGAAAAAAACCCCTTTCCTGGGCCTGGCCATGTGACCACATCAGTGAGGCCCATGACAGGGGTCTTAAATGCGCCTGTCTCTTGAAAGGACAGTCTTTAAAGCTGTAAGTCTTTCCCCATAAACAGTCTTTAAAGGGCGCAGAGGCCGGGTGACAGGGGACCACCCTGGTGCAGGGCCAACCGGGTTTGGAAATAGAAACGTGGCCAATTTCTGTAGTCGGTACCCACGAAAGGCCTCCGGCCAGGTCACAGCGGCAGCTTCGCGCTTGAAAATGCGACAGCAGTCCGACCCGTGGGGTTCACAGGGCGACGTCGGGCCGTGCTGGGCACCCGCGCGGCTGCGAGCCTGCCGGTCTGCGGCCATCGGAGCAGTGAGTGCGGGCACGCCGCCTGGCGTCGGCCCTGATTGGCGGAGGCAGAAGCCCCGCCCACCTCGCGGTGGCCCCGGGCGCTGGTTTTCCTTTGTCTCCCTGCGGACTGGTGTCTGGTTCCTGGCACCTGTGCCACCATCCTCACCAACGGCTTTGTGCAGTCCAGCAGAAAGGCAGCAGGGACCTCGGACCAGCGTGTCACCCTTGGGGTGTTTCCTGGTCCCAAAGCGAAGCTGCTTCTACCCGGGTCACTTGAATGTAACTCAGCCCGTCAAGACCTTTCCAATGGTCCTGGCACAGACGTAGCATGAACTCACCGGTGTCACCGTTGCAGGTGCACAGTTCGGGGGCATGAGGTACACTCACACTCTCTACAACCATCCCCACCCCCATCCCCCCAAACGGACACTCTGTGCCCCTCAAATACTCACTCCCCACCCCGCCCCCGGCACCTCGGGCGAGCACAGGCACACCGTTTGTCTCGCTGGGGCTCCTGTCACTCGGCGTAGTGTCCTCAGGGCCCATCCACGGCTTAGCCCGCGGCCGGGCTCGCTTCCTCTTCATGGCTGACTAGTACTCCACCGCGCGCGCCACACCTGGCGACCCGCTCGTCCATCGAGGGACACTGAGGTGGCTTTCGGCCATTGAGGATAACGCGGCTGTGAACGTGGGCGTGCAAGTATCTGTTCAGGTCGCCGCTTTCACTTCTCCTGGGCGTGTGCCTAGAGGTGGCTCATCGGTACCTCTGCCAAACGGGCGGAATTGCCACGCCGGCTACTCGGCTTCGATTCCCACCACAGTGCCCGAGTGTCCCCGCCGGCGCACACACTCGCCAGCACTTGCTATTCCTGTTTCTGTGTTGTGACCTCGCGTTGTAGTTTGGGTTTGCATTTCCCTCGTGGTTAGTGATTTGGGACATCTTTCTATGTGTTTATCGGTTATTTGTATATTTTCTTTGGAGAAATGTCTATTAACGCTTTTGCCCATTTTTGGATTCAGTTTGTTGTCGTCGTTGAGTTACGGGAGTTCTTTGTGCTCAGCCCAGCTCTGAGGTCTGGGGTGGCAGGGGTCATGCCCGGAGCTGACCCCACGTTGAATTCGGAGCCCCCCCCTCTTTGTGCCTCCCCCGGGGGTGGGCTCTGCTGCCAATATGGAAACTCAGGACCAAGGGAAGTGTGCCCTCAGCTCTGTACCACCTCCGGAAGGATGGGTCTTGCCCCCCATCTCTCTAACCTGCAGAGGCTTTTCCCACGTGGGGGCAGGAACGAGGCTCATGATCTAGGACAGGCAGTGGCACGTGGTAGATATGAGTGCCCACAACTCCCCTGAGTGCTCCCTGCTTGTACAGCCAAATGACCAGAGTCAGGCCACCAACCCACAGGAGGAGGCCCAGTGCTTTCCGGAAGTATTTCTTCCGCATGGAAGCCCCAGTGTGGCCCCCGCTCTGCACCCCCAGCTGCACAGGCTGCCGCCCCCACCCCACCATCGGGACGGCCCTGCCATCTGGACGAGGCCCCGGCCTGCTCTCTGCTTGTACCCCTCCCCGGCATGAGTGATGGTTCAAGTCACCGTTTCCATCCTGGAGGGGCAGGAGCTGACAGTGTTGTAGTGGGAAGAGGTGGGGGGAGCGGCTTCCCGGAGAGGAAGGGTCTGGACGGGGGGCTCAGAGGACGTGTTGGGGGAGGGGCTGCTGTGACCAGGAATTCGGGCAAGAAATCGACAGCGATGGCAGCGGGGAGTCCAGCCGTCCAGCCCGAGGGCTCAGACCCGGGCGCTCCGGTCAGAGCCTGTGTCTTCATGACTTGATGGGGTCCCTTCCACGGGACCACGGGTGCCACACGTGTAGGGGTCTTACTCATCCTGGTATCCCCCACACCCAGCACAATGGCAAATGCGCAGCCTGAGGGCCTGGGCTCAGGTTGGGGTACAGGAGAAAGGGCATGTTGGGGGCACACTGGGTAGGACATTGAGATCAGTCCGGGGGGCTCTGGGGTGTCAGTGTGAGAGGTCGGCGAGCCGCCGGCCCAGGCAGGCGGGCTGGGTCCTCGGGGAAGCGGAAGCGGACAGGCAGACCTGAGGGCCTTTAAGGTGGCGTGTCCCGCGGTGACATTCGGGGTCAGCGTTTCTAGGGTAAATCAGTGACCGCTATCACATGTCCACATGGAGCTAACTAAGGAATTGTCAGGGGGCGCAAAGCACCCTTCTTTCGGGTGTTTACTGCCAATGCTCTCCAAGGCCCCTCAGTCGAGGGGAGGTGACAAGGTCTGAGTCACTGTCCCACGCCTTCTGGCTCACGTTCCCGGAACATGGAAATAGGGGAGCTGCAAAGGGAGCCAGGTGGAGGCCCTCAGGTTGGAAGATGCAATCCCTGTGCTGCAGGGCGGCTGCGCCCCAGGTGTGGCCCAGGCATGCTGAGCAGGATCACATGTGACAGGCCCCACAGAGAGTCCCCACCGGGCAGGTCTGTGCAAGGACGAAGAATGCAGGAAACGCCGGGGCGCCCGTCGGGCTGGGACAGAACCCTGCCCTTGCCTGGAAGTGCCCGCCTGGGCCGGGGCCCGGGGCTGCGGCTGTGCTGGGGAGGCCAGTGCTGTCTGCTCCCCAGGGGGCCTGCTCCCGGTCCCTTGACCATTGTGAGAACAAGTCAGACGGAGCCCAGAAAGACACCATAAGTGCAAGAGGGCAGCGAGGGGACCGTCCACTGTGCTGATCCCCAGGGACAGGTGTTGGACAGGCCGCGGAGCGTGTTTTCTCATCCAACCCGCAGGCCTTCCGTGTCTCCCGCTCGGGTCCCTGGACTGGTACATCCTTGTCAACACCTTTGAGCACCTGGGACCACTCAGGCCCACCCACCTGGAAGCAAGTCCTGCCCACCTTCCGGAGGCAGCCCTGTCCGAGCTCCCACCGGGTAGGCGGCAGGCACCCCGTGTGCGCTGCCTGGCATCTCCAGGGACAACAGGGCAAGGGCCAGCGAGCTGGCAGCGGCTCGGCCTCGGGAATATCTGGCCGGAACCTTAACTCCTATGGATGCTCGCTCAGGGCAGGCTGGCGTTCTACAGGACAAGGAAAACTAGGCCACCGAAGCTTCTGGAATTTTGTCGCAAAAGCTCTCGCCTCTGAAAAAGCAGTTTCTCTTAGATCCAAGCTGAAAACTCCCTGAGAAGTTCATCAGCTGACCCAGGGTTAAGGGCTGACTCCCTGGAGAAACGACTGCACCAGGGGGCCAGCACCCCTTTCTGAAGACCACATGCACGGGAGTGACAGGGACAGAGGGTGTCACTAGACTCACTGGGCTCCCTGGGCATGACTGGTCTGATGAGGGGCTGGGCAGAGTCCCTTTCCTGGGCACAGAGGAGACTTGGTGGCTGTTGGAAGCCCGTGAAAGTGTCAGGGATGCGACAAGATGAGTAGGAATGAGCTGCCCTCGGTGGTGACAGTCACATAAGTCAGCAATCTGACGCGGACCTTTAGGCAGGGTGTACAGGCCCCAACGCTCCCTAGGGCTGCTGGGATGACATGCAATGGCTTCAGGGTCAAGGCTGCCAGCCAATGGGCTTTGTCTATTCCACCCAGGGGTTGGACAGGCCAGTGGAGCACCGCCACCAACCACTGTCATGCAGTACGATGACCGGGGTTCCAGGAAGGCACATGGGCACCAGGTGCCAGCTAGAGATAGACAGGCTTCTGAGGACGGGCCGTGACAAGAGTTTCTCTTCCAACAATTCAGCACCCTTCTCCATGGGCCCCAGGCCATCACCCTGCCCCAAATCTGCCCATTAGTCACCCCCTGAACCAACTTCCTGTCACGTCAGCCTGGGGCCCAGCGCCCTGCAGCCCCTCAGGAGGGGACAGACCGTGGGATGAACACATCCGAACCCCTGACCGCTCTCCCTCCTTCTGGCTCCGCGTGGGCCTCCGTGGGCCCCCAGGCTGCCTGGCAGGTCGGGGACCGTCCTTCCGAAACCGCTGAGACCGATGGCAATGTCCCCAACTCAGACTTTTCCTTTCTCGTTGGCATCAGAATCCACAGTTGTGCTTCATCCATCTGGAGCTTGGTGGTGACAGAGGAGGAAAAGGTGGTTCTAATTTGCGTTTTTGCAGCTTATGATGTTACAGATCAATGTTCTGTTGTACCAACAAGTAAAAAGAGAAAACTTACTTCCATGTTTTTCTGATTATAGATTAAATATATGCTCATTGAAGCTGTTTGGAAAATACAGAGAAGTGTAAAGGAGAAAATTAGAATCACTTGTAAGATCGCAGTTAATCTCTGCGAACATCTTGGTTCATTCCCTCCATGATTTCATTCTTCCCGCAGCCGCTCAGAGCAGCGTTGGTGACACTGCAAGGGCGTGGGGATTGTCTGGGGACCTGGCGAAAATTCAGATTCTGGTTCAAAGGGTCTGCATCCCCCGGCCTGAGTTTCCGGTCCCGCCGGGGCTGCTAGTCTGTGAACCGTACCTCTAAGGAGCGTGGAGCAGAGCTCAGGCTCGGGGTTCATGCAAAGCACCGGGGAGCAGACTATCTGACCTCCCTGAGCCTCAGGTTCCTCGTCTGGACAATGGGGAAGCACCTGTAGAGATTTTGTAAAGAATAAAAGAGAAGGCGTGCCCGGATGCAGCTGCTGCCTGGCACATAGCAAGGGCTCAATCACTAGTAACTGTGGACCTGGGAAAGGACATACTTACCAAGAACGGCCTTGGTGACCAACGCAGCTCAAATGAAAAACAACAGCAAAATCAAACAGAGCCTGGCAGCCGTGTCTACACAGTCCGTACTCCAGGGAGAAGCCCCTACTGAACGCCCTTGTAAGGGAATCCCTGGAATCCCGTATCAGCCAATAGGAAGGAGACCTCCCATCCAATGGGAGCCGCACAGCTACAGCCCCATCGGCAGCTCCATCGACCAATCAGAGAAGGTCCATATGGACCAATGTTTTTCGGACCAGTCACATTGCCTGGATCTGGAGTCCTCGTGTGCATGAGAACAGGCCAGCCGAGGACCAGGGGCAGGGCCTCCTGTCTCTGTACGTGGGCTCCCCAGGGGTTCGGGCCTCCTGTCTCTGTACGTGGGCTCCCCAGGGGTTCGGGCCTCCTGTCTCTGTATGTGGGCTCCCCAGGGGTTCGGGCCTCCTGTCTCTGTACGTGGGCTCCCCAGGGGTTCGGGCCTCCTGTCTCTGTACGTGGGCTCCCCAGGGGTTCGGGCCTCCTGTCTCTGTACGTGGGCTCCCCAGGGGTTCGAGGAGCACACTCTACCTTTCCACCAAGCGCTGATTGCTTTTCCGAGGCCGGAGCTCAGATGCGAAGGCGTCTGGCCAGAGCGGAGCAGACAGGTTGGAGTGGATGGACCAGGAAGGGCGAGCCGTGCTGTCCAGCTGGAGTCAGGCCTTGCCCCAGGGCCCCTCACAGCCCGTGCTGTTGGCACTGATCAAAATTTCTTTCTTCATGGCACCCCCAAACTGAGGATTCCTGGTGGTGGTCACTGGGCCCCAGTGACCATCCGTTAACATAACTAAATTAAAAATACAGGAATAATTTCCTAGAACGCCGTCGTGGGTGCGTGCACCTTAATATCCTGCTTGCTTTGACTCGACGTCATATGGGGGACAATTTTCCAATATTAAAAGTTCTCTGAAAACACATTTTAATAGCTTCCACTGTGTTGTTGAAGGGTACTTTATTGGAACATTTAAGACGGGGAAATCCTTGTTTTCTTGTGTATTCCTTGTAGTCCACTAAGCTCTCGGCAACGTGGCGGCCGTGTGATGGGAGAGGAGAGTCTGAATTAGAGACACATGCGCCTTGGGGTAGATTTCCCTGCGGAAAACGAGGGTGACAGAGCACGTTGAGGGAACAGCTGTGGCAACTTACAGACTTTAAGTCCTGAGGGTGCCTGGCACCTATCAGCTCTTGACAGCGATTCCAGAAATCCAGTTACAGCACCCACGGGGCGGGAAGCGAGGTGCATCGATGCGACAGCACTGAGGAAGTCGGCCGAAGAGGACGGTCCTCGCTCCTCTTGGGGAAGAGAGAGCCGCTCAGGAGACGCTGAGTGCACCGGGCAGAGACTTGACATTTTGAGAAAGAATTTCAAACGTTTTAGGAGCCTGTTGTACGCGGTGACTTCTGCCCCTGGATGCCCCTTGGCCAAGGCGTTCCACGAATTCCACGTTACGCCCTGAGAACGATGATCGTTTGGAATCGTCTGCGGCGTTCCAGGAGGTTCCCTCCTTGCTGGGACCAGGGAGGCCAGCTGCAGGCAGGGCACGCGTGTGGCCGTGCCTCCCAGCGGGTCCCAACCTGCGGGGTGGCCGCCGAGAGGAGCCCCTCAGGCCCTCACTGCGGAGACTTGGGGGGCTTCCGTGAGCAGCAGCTTTGCCCGGAGCTGAGGATAAGTGCTGATGGCTTTCGTGTCTGCGTCTGTGGACGAGGTAACGGGGCGTAGGCGGCGGGTCGTGGTCCCCGTGGATACTCCCTCAGAAGGCGGGCCCCTCGAAGCCTCTCCCGCTGAGATGCATGCCTTGCCGTGTGACTTGGTCTCCACAACAGGCCTGTGGGGAGCAGCCGCGGTCCCCAATTCCATCGCTCTCCGGCCACCAGGGCGCTGCACGCCGAGGCCGCGCCAAGCGTACGTCGCCGCTGCAGAAACCCGTCGTCTGCCGTCCTTCCTGCGTGTGTCGCTCCGTCACCCAACCTCCCCGGGTCCGAGAAGTGCTCCAGAAGCGCAGACCTTTGGGTCAGCCCCCTTGGTGGCCACAGGAGCCCCACGCTGCGGGGAAGCTTCCCGGGGCTTGTCAGGGGCGGGCAGCCCTGAGGGCACCCGAGGGACCCCGCGCCGTGCGTGGGTCTGTGCGTGCCAGCGCGCGTTTCTCGCCGATTCCCGCGAGGCTGGTGGCATTCGCAACTTCTCTCTGACTTCGGACTCCGGGGAGCCAAGGAGTTGCTTTCCAGCTTTTGAGCTCCGACGCACCCGTTACGCGTTCGGCCCCCCGAAGCCATTTCTTTCTATCAGCCCTTGCATTTACTTTCTATCAGTAATCACTTCGCTAGCCGCGGGCCGCGTTGCCAAAACAAATATTATTTCACTGAGTGCAACATCTGTTCGCGTGCAATCTGATACTCCAACCTGCCCGGTGCCGATGTCTGATAGCTGATGTGGCCCCGGGGACGCACGCCCACGTCTGTCACCAGCACAAGTGGGGTCGTGCTGCTTGTTTTCCGCCCTCGTGGCGTGTGTGCATTCCTCTGTCATTGGCTCAGGTAACGTCGGCGCGCTTTGACGCCTTCGGGTGACCCCAAAACGGAGGGAGAAAGGGATGGATCCCCTGCCCCCGCAGGCCCCTCCAGGGCGCAGCGTCCCGGACGTCTGTGCTCCCTGCAGGCGTTGGCAGCTGGCCAGCCTGCGGACGTTGGACGTCTCTTTGCTCCTAGAAGCGAAGCGGGTTTCTTTGGTGGAGGTGATGCCCGACAAGCCACAGTCACGGTTTTGAGCACCTGGGGGTTGAACAGGCCAGGCCAAGGGGCCCTGTGACTCAGGCACCCCGTGCACACCCGGGAGGGCCCCTCGGAGGCCGGGGAGGGCAGGACTGCGCGCCTGAGCGCACCTCCCAGCAAAAGGGCCACCGGAGGGCGGGCAGCTGTGTGTGTCCTGTGCAAGGACAGTGACAAGTAGGCATCATGATCGGGTCCCATGACCTGGACGTGAATGGACTGTATTCCATTTTGTTGCTGTGCACTTGGTCACCTGGTCATCCGCCAATGCTTGTCCCCGTGGCAGACCCGTAGACCTCGGTGGAGCAAATCGCAGGTAGGAGGGAGTTGGGTCATCAACACAGGGGGACATTTTGCTCCTGGATCTGCTGGCCGTGCTCCATTGCGGGAGGACAGATGCTTACCCGCCCTGAGGCTGGACTGCTAGCTCACTCGACCCAGGAGAGGTCGTGATGTTCGGGGCTCCGGAGCATCGTGGCACGTTATGAACGTGGGACACGTTGCACCCGAAGGAACTGCCGACCTCCGCCCCCTCGGGGAGACGCCGGCCTGCGGCCTTGTGCACAGTCGTCCTTTCCCACAACTGCTCCGTCCGCCACAGCTGCTGCCCCTAGGAACGCCTCCCGGGATTTACCCAGCGGTCTGTGTGCTGCAAGGACGCTGAGGCAGAGGGAAGGCTGGCACACTTGTGTCACGTACCTTTGAAGTCGGGCTCCTTAAGAATGTTTTCGTTGTGCCAACGCACGTGACATGCAATGTGCCATCTTAATGAGTCTTAGGATTTTAGTGGTAAGTGCATTCACATCGCCGTGCCTCATCCCCACCATCCAGCTCCAGGACCTTTTCATCTTTCCAAACGGACACTCTGTCCCCAAGAAGCACTCACTCCCCACCCCTCCCTGGGACCACCCTTGTAGCCTCTGTCCCTGGGCATTGGACTCCTTAGGGACTTCATATGAGTGGAACCGTGTGTGTTCGTCGTTTGGTGACTGGCTTATTTCACTCGGAGTGATGTCCCCCAGGTTCGTCTAGGTTGAGGCGTGTCTCGGGATCCCCTCCCTTTTTTAAGGCCGAGTAATATTCCACCACCTGCCCGGGCCGCGCTTGCTGACCCCTCGTCTGTCGCTGGCCCTCACGTTGCTTCCACCGCTCAGCTCCTGTGCATCACGCTGCCACGAGCGTGAGCGTACACGTCCCTCTCCAAGGCCCTGCTGTCAATCCCTCGGGGCATAAACCCAGACGTGACATCGCTGGGTCCTTCGGTGACGCTGTTTTTCATATTTGGAAGAATCCCCATTCTGCTTTCCACAGCGCCGCGCCGTTTTACACCCCTGCAGCCGAGCGCCGGGGACGCGCCTTCTCTGCGTGCTCGCCGACACCCGCCCCTGCCTCTTCGCTGTGGTTTCTCCAATGGTTCGTGACATGGGCACCTCTTCACGCACCTATTGGGAAGCTATGCGCCTTCTTTGACAACTGTCTATTGAAGTGCTTTGCACATTTTTTATCAGGTTGCCTGTTTTTTTGTGATGTGTAGAAGTTCTTTATGTATGCTGGATATTAACCCCCATCAGGCAGAATGGACCGGTGTTTTCCCCATTCTGGAAGTTGCCTTTCACCCTACGGATCGTGTCCTTGGTTGCATGGAAGTTTTCAATTTCAACGTGGTCCAATTTATGTTTTCTTTTGTTGCCTATCACACATTTCCGGTAAAAAAAGAAATTCTTTGGCCGAAATATGAAAGGGCCAGACAGAAGTGAGCCATCCTCGTGGAGGCGGATTTCCCGGGACCTCCGGAGGTTGCTGCGGTAACTGAGAAATTGCTCCATGGTGTGTGAGGGGGGTCGGTCTGCCTGACTCTGGGCGCGATGAGTGACTTTCAGCTGACGCTCCTGTCCCACCGCCAATTCCTCCGGGCTCAGCAGCCGTAACAGCCCCGAGCTCAGCCCCAAACGCCAGCAGGCTGATGCCCTCTTGTTCCAAAGCCAGACACCTGGCCAGCCGGCCCTGCTGGGCGTAGGCCATCCCACACACCCACACACTCGGCACACACACGCACACTCACACACACACTTTCACACACATACACACACACGCACACACACTCTCACATACACTCACACACTCACACACACACTCACACACACACACACACGCACACTCACACACACACACACACACACACACACACACACACACACACACACTCACACACACACACACACACTCACACCCACGCACACTCACACACACACTCTCACACACACACACACACACTCACACACACTCTCACACACACTCACGCACACACTCACACACACTCACACACTCACACACACTCACGCACACACTCACATACACTCACACACACTCACATACACTCACACACACGCACACTCACACACACTCACACTCACACACACTCAGGTTATCTCCTTTTGTTCCTCCTCCAGCTGGATACAGGACAGATACCCCTGGTCCTAGTCACCGAACGCTCTGAAGTCCCACGCCCTGCACTGCGCGTATCACGTTTCCACGAGCACAGAAACCCTGTCGGAGCCCGCGGCCGCCGTCCCGGAGCCAGGACCGCGGTGAGCATCGGAGACGCCCCCCTTCCCCGCTCACACCGCCCACGGGGTCCTCACGGGGGCCGCGCCCTCGGCTGGGCTGCCCGCTGGTGCCCCTCCCCCGCGGCCTCCGCCGCGTGTCCTCGTTCGGACCCGAGTCTCCCACGTGGCCGTCCCTCGGCCGCCCCGCGATCAGAGGTGACCTGCTGGGCTGCGGACGCCTCCGCCTGGCATCATGGAGTGACCTCAGCGCCCGCCCGCGGTCCCGTCCTTCTCGGCCACCGCGTCACGTTTGTGCAGGTGGCACACTGTGCCCCAGGAAACCTCACTCGTGGTTGTTCGAGCCTACGAGCTGTCCATTCTGGAAAGTCAGCGTCTTTTCTAGAAAGTTCCTTGCATCCGGCCCCCTTTGCCCCCCATCCCCAGGCCTGCACGCACTGCATGGCCTCTCTCCAAGGGGACGGTCTCTTCCCCTCCCTCCCCGCCTGTGCCCCTGTCCCGCCTCCCTCACCCCCCTAATCACCACCGACACCCGCCGCGTTTCTGCTCTGGCCGGCGACCCGACAAGATGCCCGTTTTGTCGTCGCGTCCCAAGAGAGGCCAACCCCTTAGCCCGGGGGGCGGTGCCTCCTCATGTGACGACAGTGAAGGCTGTAGAACAGCCCCCTCCCCTCCCGGGCTGAGATGAGGTGCCAACGAGTGAGAGGTCGCCCGGGGGAGGGACGGACGCAGCGGGGTGGCCCCGGCCGTGCAGACCCCGCTCTGCTCCGCCTGCGGTCCCGCACGGGCTGCCAAGTCGCTTTTCAGCTCCTGTTGGAAAGAGCCGGAAAGCAGAACCGAACCGGAAAGCAGAACCGAGCCGGCTGTGGGCGAGCAGGAGAGGGGACCACAGTGGTGTCGCAGGACACGCACAGCCCGGGATGGTGCGGCGGGCGGTTTGGGGGGTGCAGGGCCAGGGCCCTGACGTGCAGAGCGCCCTCAGCGCGGCCCGGACCGCTGCGGGTCAGCACCGGGTCCGGTCCACATTGGTTCCGCCCTCCTCTCTGAGAGCGCGCCCCCGGGGACACGGCCCGCCAGGGGCCACCACGCGGAGCACGTGTGCACGGTCTGTCAACCTTGCAAAAGGGGAGACAAGTCCAGTGCCCCTGGGGTACCAGCCCTGGAAGGCGGGGTGACGCCATGTGTTGGTCCTTTAGCCAGATCTGCCCCCCTGCTCTGTGTCTGATCACTCCGCACACGAACGCTGAGTCCCAAGCGGGCCGAGGCGCCCTCGTGCTCGCCGGGGAGCACAGCCCCCCTAGCCCCCGTGTCACCCACACCCGAGCTGCCCGGGGGTGCCCGGTGGGAGCGCCGATGGCGGGGCGGTCACAGTGCTCTCGGTTCCCACGTCTCTTACGGGGTGTAGTTCTTCATTTTTCTAGGGGCCCCCAAACGATGGTTCCCTGAAATCCCCACTGCTTTCGGGCTCTGGGTAGGAGTACGCTTGAGGTAGGAAGGAGTGGCCTCGTGCCCCGAGGCCCCCGGTCAGGACCTGAAATCGTCGCCGGTCAGCACAGCTCCCAAGAAGCGGACGTGCTGGGCACTTGCCTCTGGTCGCTGAGGTAGCTGATGTGTAATTAGAAATATTGGGGCATCCTGCGGTGACCCGTGTCCTACAGCACGTGGATGAAATCGTGACTATTCGGCCTTAGGTATCGGTGACAGATCTCTGACATCTGTGCTGTCACAGCCACCACAGGTGATGTCTGCCTCACGCATCCATTCACACGCTCACTCCGCAGGTACGTCCTGAGCTCCTACTACGACGGACAGAGCAGCAGCAAACGTGCCCTCCCTTACAGGAGCGCGTGGTCATCGAGTCCCGTGTCAAACGCAACTGCTCGGCAAACTTATTGGCACTCCTTGTCCCAAGGAAATAGACTGTGTGCATGGAGGTCGGGACGATGGGGGTGGACCCCCATGCACCCTGCAGAGAGTGTGTGGGGTTTCCCCGTGCATGCTGCAGAGAGCATGAGCGTCTCCCCTGTGCACCCTGCGGAGAGTGTGTGGGGTTTCCCCGTGCACTCTGCAGAGAGCATGAACGTTCCCCCTGTGCACCCTGCAGAGAGTCTGGGGGGTTCCCCCGTGCACTCTGCAGAGAGCATGAGCGTCTCCCCTGTGCACCCTGTGGAGAGTGTGGGGGGTTCCCCCGTGCATGCTGCACAGAGCATGAACGTCCCCCCTGTGCACCCTGTGGAGAGTGTGGGTGTCCTCCTTTTGCACCCTGTGCAGAACAGAGGGATACCCCTGTGTACCCCATGGAGAAAGTGGGCATTCCCCTTTGTACCCTATGGAGAGTGTGGGATTCCTCCCTATGCACCCCATAGAGAATGTGGGGGTCCCCTGTGTACCCCACAGAGAATGTATCCCCCAGGGCACCCTGCAGAGAGTGTGGGGGTGTGATGCTCACCTGTGCACCTTGTGGAAAGCGTGGGGGTGACTCTCACCTGTGAGCACCCACAGCCCGGCTCTCCCCGCTGGGGGCTGTGGGGTTCGGCTCCTCACGAGATGGAGCGGACACAGGTGAAGACCTCTCTGTGAGTCAGCAGCTCTTTGTCATCGGCGTGAGGGTTCCCAGAAGGAGAACCTGTGACAAGTGGGCACAGGGCCCCACGTTTTAATTTAACGCTGCTTGTGAGTTGAGCTTGACTGACGAGACACCACAGGTCCTGGGTGAAGTTAAAGGAGGGAGGAGCCAGGACCCCCGCCTCCACCTCAAGGCACCGAAAGTCCGGCGGGGACAGACCCGAAGCCCGGAAGAACACCGCCCACAGTGCCAAGGTGCCCTTGGGGGCCTGCCTGGCCCCTTCCTTGGCTCTCAGTCCTGTAGGCCATCAGGGAAGGTTCCTTTTGTTGCAACGAACAGAAATCTAGGTCAAGTTGGCCCAAGGAACAATACGTCTGTGGGCTTATTCCACTGGGAGGACAATCTAGTTTCAGGGGAAACCCCGTCCTCAGAGTCGGGCGATGTCGTTGGAAGCCGAGGTCCACCTCCTGGTCCCGCTTTCTGCTGCGTTGGGCTCATCCTCAGAGCCTCCCAAAGAGGGGCGCCCCGGGCCTGTGTGCAGGAGGAGACAGGCCCTCTCACGGCCATCTCCACACGCGCCCCAGGCCCGGGGCGCCGGCTGCTGCCTGATTCGGGTCGTGCTCTGTACATCTCACATCAGTAAGTGTGACCGAGCAGCTGTGACATGTCACTGGCCAGGCCGAGATCGTAGCCTTTGCCCAAGACCTGGCATGATCTAAGGGTGGACGAGGCGTGGTCCTAGAAAAGAAGCCAATTTTGTGTGACCCGGAGACGGGGCGTGGGTGTGGGGTAGGTGGGAACACCGGGTGCCCTCCCCGGGTGGTGTTCATGTGCTTACTGTACTTCTCAGGCCGTGGGTCACTCCGGTGGGCCCAGGTCCCTTCTACTCCTGTCTCTGGGGCCCCCTCTCCACCCGAACCTAGCTCTGATTTGCTCTGGGTTGTCCTCTGGGTGGCATTCAGAGAAGCTCGATGGCCCATCACCCTGGGACCAGCAGGGACGAAGCCAAGAGCTTGATGGTGATTCTTTTCCCGGTTAGGTCCAGGCATCGGCCCTCCTCGGGGCGTCAGGAGTGAGTCAACTCGGACGCGAGCTCTGAGAGATTCAGAACCAACACAAAGCTGTTCAGAGAACCACGGCACCGACAGGCTCAGGCCTGCGCCCCCACCCCCTCCCCGTCTCCTACGTGGGGACAGAACTCCGTCTCCTACATGGGGACAGAACCCCGTCTCCTACGTGGGGACAGAACCCCGTCTCCTACGTGGGGACAGAACCCCGTCTCCTACGTGGGGACAGAACCCCGTCTCCTACGTGGGGACAGAACCCCGTCTCCTACGTGGGGACAGAACTCCGTCTCCTACGTGGGGACAGAACTCTAATTTGGGCAACTGGAAAAATCGTCCCAGGAAGTAGGATGGAGGCCCGGCTCGTCCTGCCCGGGGCCGAGCAACTGCACCAACGCGGTGGTACTTCCGCGAAGCTCCTGGCCCCCGAAAACTCCCCCACAACGTCTTCGCCTCCGACCGCAGCGCCGGAGCTGGGCCCGCAGCAGGAGCTCAGACGCGACTCTGCCGGAGCCGCTTCCAACCCTCCGGGCAGGGCGGGGCCGCTGGGAGCCGGCGGGGGTCAGTCGGGGCCCATCGCGCGACATCAGCTCCATTTCCTTGTTTTGACAGGGCCACCGCACTGCCCGAGCTGAGGCCATCTGTGGACCGAGCGGGTCTGGATCGGAACAAGCTCTGTGGAGAGGTTTCTCACGCCGCCGTGGGCAGTCTAAGCTGGGGCGGTCGGGCCCGATCGGGAAGGGACGCAGGGCTGGCCCGAGAGGGGGCTCAACCAGGGGGCAGCGCCCGGCGTTCCCAGGTCGGCCCCGCCGTGAAGCACGTCTGTCCGTAACTCGGGCGACGCGAATGGCGCAGTGGGCATCATTATTACCGATGTGAATGCAAGTGGTGACGACGCCACCGTGACGGCTAGCAGCAGCTCTGTGCTCGGTGTTTGTGGGCACGGTGCCCACGGCTCACACGGGTGGCGTCATCCAGGGAGGTGGGCCCTCGTTTCTCCATTTCACCGAGGGGACCGGGGGCTGGCGCGGGGGGAGACGGAATTCGGGAGAAGACGGCTGAGCCCATTGAGCCGGCGGCACTTCCCATCTCCGTGCCGGCGGTGGGGCTGGGTGGGCACGTGGAGGGGGCAGTGCATTTCGGTTCGTATCCGTGGGGCTCCGTCGCAGGAAGGGTCCTCAGCAGCTGGGGTCTCGCCGCGGAAGCTGGGCTCACGGCAGCCTCCCCTTGCGGGCCGCCATCCTGACCCTGGGAAGAGTCTGCCTGGTGGTTTTTTTGTGGGGGGCACCATATACTAAGGGGAACAGTGACAATTCTGGCCTCAGGAAGGGGGCCGGGCAAGTGTGGAGCAAGTGCCAGAGTCCCTTACTGGAGATGAGACCCGGGGGTTGTCCCCCATCCCAGCCAGGGCACTAGGGGTGGGCACAGCAGCCCTGGGGACACAAGTGCAGAGGCTCAAGTGGAAAGTGGACACTGGGACCCCCACCGTGGTGGACACTATTGTTCAAGATGGCAGGGGTGTGGGGACTGGGAAGGCACAGACGTGGTAAGCGGGTGTGGCCGTGGCTCTGATGGCCCTGGTACCCAGCGCAGAGGCGGAAACACGAATCTGCTGCCAGATTTCCATGTTTGCGAAGAGAGAACACGTGAGTCTCTCGGGGAAGCAAATGTTTTCCTGGGTACGTGTGTGCGTGTGTGTGTGAGTGTGCATGTGTGCATGTGTGTGTGAGTGTGTGTGTGTGCGTGTGTGCGTGTGTGTGTGAGTGTGCATATGTGCGTGTGTGTGTGAGTGTGCGTGTGTGCGTGTGTGTGAGTGTGCATGTGTGCGTGTGTGTGTGAGTGTGCGTGTGTGTGCACGCGTACGCGTGTGAGCGTGCATGTGTGCATGTGCGTGTGTGCACGTGTGCACATGGGGGTGTGCGTGTGCATGTGTGTGTGTGTGTGCGTGCATGCGTGTGCGTGCATGTGTGCGTGAGGTACCGTTTCCGTAAAGCTTAAATGAGGGGTACACAACTCCGGGCTCTTTTTATGTGTCCACTACCTGCATGTGGAGAGTTTGACGGCAAAGCGCATGTAGACCACACTTTACATAGAAAGTTCTGGAACCTGTGGAGGGCTGAATGAGCTCTGGGTCCTTCAGATTTTCTCGTGGGAGCTCGGGTAGGAGTCTGTGTGGATGGATGACTGACTGCCCTTGAAAGTGCAGCAAACCTGTGTCTTCTGCGCTGTTGGTTGAGGCGACAGTCACCCCAAGAGCCTCTTAGATGGTCACACTGCATGTCTGTTTGGGGGAACTGAGACCTGGAACCCAAACCCCCCACTAGAAGTGAGCTGAGGGCCATTCGGAACACGCTGAGACCCGAGGGGTTTCCTGAAGCACTGCCCCCACATAGAACACGGGAGAACTTTCTGTGGCCGAAGTAGAAGAACAGTCCCGGTGGCTTTCCCTTGCACGTCGGTTTGGATCCCATACGGCTTCTCGGTGAAACTGGCGAGAAGAACTTACTGTGAAACGTGCCCGTGAGCAGCCTCGGTCACAACCGTTTTGGGGTGAGGCTTGTCGTCAGACACGAGCTGAGGTCCGGTGGCAGCCTCTGGCAGGAGGTCCCTAGCAGGGCGGGTTTCAGCGCGGAGATTGTTCCCCTCTCGGACGGGAGGACCGTGTGGGGCCCATGGAAGGGGAACGTGTCCTAAGCCTCCCCAGGCAGGAGGGCGGGCAGCCAGCGCCCCTAAAAGCCATTTCAATCATCAAGGCGGAGGGGTCCCGCGAGCCCGGTTTTCGGCCGTTCGGGACGTCTGCTCCATTTGCCAAGAGACCCGATCCCTGAGCCGGGTCTGAGCTCCGACGCCTGGACCCGGCGGGCATCGCACGCTGTGCCCCTGCCGCCCGCGCGGGGCCTCGGAGGCCGGGGGCGTGGGATGGCGTACTGCGAGTTCTTCCGAGGGTCCCGAGGCCACTGGGACAGCCTTGCTCGAGACCGGGCCACCTTGACCGTTGCTTTTGCTGTGAGTTTCACCTTTGCAGCCAATCCTTGCTCAAAGCATAGATTGCCTGGTGGAGCACTCGGCCCTGCAGGGTTTGTGGTAGTTGTGCTCTGTGCGCTCTTCCTTTCACATTTCCTTGAAGAACAATAGACCCTCTCCGTCTTTTCACAGAGAATAATCAGCCCTGATTTTGGAAGAAAGCAGGCTTTGTGCCAAATTTAGAAGCTCATGTGACTCTTTTCCTGCCTGGTTTGGGGCAGCTGCACAGGCGGCAAGGATGATCTTGAAGCTGAATCTGCATGTCCCGAGAGGGGACCCACGTGACGCCCGCAGCTCCCTTTGCGCGCTGCTCAGACTTGCTAGAGTCTCAGTCCTAACCAAGGCCCCTCCACTGCCTCAGCTTTGACCTTGGCAAAGAAGCCACTCCGTGGGACATCTGGTGTGCCTGTCCTCGGGATTTGGGACATGGTGGCAGGAACGTCACTGGTGGCTCGTCATGAGCGTGTGCTCACAGAGCCAGCTCGGCCTGCAAGCATCACATCGAGTTCCCAAAATGACCCTCGGCAGAGCTGTGACCTTCACAAAGACATGTTGGAGTCTCAAACCCCAGAACCGCAGCACGTGACCCTATTCGGAAACAGGGTCTCTACCGAGATACTAATCAAGTTCAAATGAGGGCATTAGGGGGGGCCCTAATCCGGGACGACGGCGGTCCTTGTTAGAAGGGGAAATTTGGAGCCAGAGGCAGACACGCACGGAGGCAGGACCCTGTGAGGGCACCGGGAGAATGCCGGGTAAACCGGCGTGATGTCCCCACAGCCAAGGGCCGACTGCGGCCATCATTCCTTCTGGCAGCTGGAACGAGCCCAGAAGGTTCTTTGCCCCCACAGATTTCAGAGGGAGTGGGGCCCCGCCAAGACCCTGGTTCTGGACTTCCAGCCTCCAGAAGCTTGAGCTGATACGGCTGTGGTGCTGCGCCACCTAGTTTGTGCCACTTTGTCACAGCTGCCACAGGACGCTAACACGCTCAGCAGTCTCGTTGTTTCCATGTCACAGCCGAGGGAGCCGAGGGGAAGGGCCCTCCCGAGCCCACGCGGCTGGTGCTGAGGAACGAATTCAAGCAGGAAGTTGTCTTTGCGTTGCTCGGTGCGCCTTTCTCCAGGGAGACAGGAGCTTGTCCCCCGATGACAGCCACGCCAGTGCCAGCGGCCCTGCCTTTCAGGTGGCGGTGACACACGTGGCATTCCACGTGCCCGGGCTTGCTGCCCACGAACTGCTCGCTTTCTCCCTGTTGTACCGCTTACTCGGCGCATCCACTCGGAGGCCAGGAGCCGGTGCCCTGGGCGCGACGGTAAACCACGAGAGCCCTCCCCGGAGACTTCGGCCCCTGAAATCAACCCGATCTACCCCAAGTGGCTGCGCCGAGTGCCCACCGCGGAGGCCACGGAGGCCACGGAGGCCACGGAGGCACGGCACCTGGAGACGGGAGGACGGGCCCCCGCAGAGCGGAGCCTGACGCGCCGGAGCCGCCGGAGGTGGCATCGCAGCCACCGGCTCTGTGTGCAGGATAGGCAGCAGCAGGAGGCTCGTGGGCACCGTGGCCGCCGCGTGCCCAGGAGAGTCTGGGCGCAGGTCCTCGCACAGGCCCAACGGGAGGCAGCAGGGCGGCGCCGCGGACGGCTGGGCTTCGGGCGGGGGCCTCGCGTTTCCGCGGCTCCGGGACCACGGCCGCCAGCTGCACGGTGCGGGCGCTCCTGCTCCCCATCTCAGTCATCGGAGCCGTGGATCACAGGCGTTCGCGCCCCGGCACACAGATAAGAGAGGCAGAAATGCCTTGTGCGCGCAAATCAGAGCCGCTTGTATCCCTGCATGTGAGGACGGGGGGGTGTGAGTTTCCAGATGTGCTCGGGGGCGATTTTCAAGGCGTCTGGCGCGCCCTCACACGTTCCGATGAAGTCTTCAGAGATGAAATACGCCTGTGATTAAGGAAGGGTATCGCGCCCCCCTTCCGGTAAGTCCTGTGCATTTAGCCGTGATGTCGTGTGCAAAACAAAAGGGCGAAAGCTTCACTTTGATTTATGATCATGGTTATTAATTTCTGATGCAGCTTTTGGGTTGGATTCTTCGGGGGTGGAGGGATTTGGTGCTGGATACGAGGGACCAGGGAGGTTCCCTGGCACCTACATCACAGCAGAGCTTAGCTGTCGGTGACGGAAAGTAGACAGAGAAGCATCAACTCCCTCGTTAGGAGCGGGAGCTGGAAGAGACTGCAGGAAACGCGCTGACACAGACCGGAGCCCGTGCTCTCTGCTCCGTCAGAGCCATGCTTCCAGGCCCGCGTCACCAGGATGGGCCCGGGCCCTGCCGTCAGCCAGCCACGAGCTCCCCGTGGTTCTCTCACTGATGACCAGCGTCCACAGGCCACAGCCTTGGGGCACTGTCTGTTCTGTTTGTAAAAATGCACGTTCACGTCGTGGCTGCGCCAAACTCCCCGTCTCCGGAGGTCACCCACCCCGGGACTGAAGGGGCACCAGCTGCCAGGGCCACTCTCAGGGCCTCGGGGACCCGGGCGGCTGCTTCTGTCTCTGCCTGGCACTCAGCTCTGCCCCGCTGGAGAATTTTGCCCCCTCTGCTCACCCAGGTGGGAGAGGCCCCCTTGCCTGGTGTTATTTGTCCGAGATTTTCCTAAAGACCGGCACGTGGGACCATCTCCCGTCGGGGATGGCGGGGAGGAAACACGAGGCCCTAAAGGCCGAGGAGCTCTGTCCCCCGAGCCCCTTCCTAGAGGCACGAAATCCAACGCAAGTACCGGTTACCCCTGGGACTCAGGCACGTCGGACTCCACGACTCCTTCAGCCATGACGACCCGAAGTCTTCGCACGAGGGTGCCACGGCCGCGAAGCTCAAGTGGCTGCCTCTCAACGGTTTTGTACCAAGACGTGCGCAATCCGGGGTGTCCGGGGGCTTGTTTGGTCCTGAGCCGGAGGCCTGCGGAGTCTGGAATTCTTCGTTGTCCTCAAGATTTGCAGGAATTAAGGAATCAGGTCCCTCAGGATGCCTCGTCGGAAACGTGGGGAAGGGGGTCACCATTGACAAGTGTGATGAAGCAGAATCCGTGTTTCTGGGGACCAGACTCTGCTCCCAAAGCTCCGTCACACTATCACAGAGCCATGGGGTGTGTGGGGGGGTGTCTTCTAGATCATTCCCCAACCACCCGACCGCAGGCATGCACAGGACAAGCCCGGCGAGCTGTCCGGGGAGGCTAACAGAGCCGGGCGCTCGGGGACCGGTTGGCGAAGCCTGGCGTGCGGCTGGCCTGCCACAGCCTGCTGTCACCGCGGGAGCCACAGCGTCACCTCTCGGGGGGTCCACGGAGCATGGGGCTGGTCGGCAGGCTCGGGGCGGAGAGACCGGGGCCAGTACGGCCCTCGGCACGAGGCTGCTGGCCACCCCTCCCAAAACCACACTAGAGTCATGGAGGGGTTCCATTCCCTGGGTCCCAGCACCCCCGTCTGGGAACGCCCCTGTCCCGTCCCTGTGCACAGACAATTCAGCAGTGACAAGGACAGGAGGAGTGACTTGCTTCCCCCTTGAACTCTGTCATGAACGGTCGTGGCGCTGCCCGGGCATCACGGGTGCTGACAGCATCTCTCCGACCCCCTGCCCATCCATCCGGGCTGTGACAGTTCCCGACAGGGCTTCACTCGCCACCTGCCTGCCTGTCACTCTCCATGCACAGCCCCGCTGGTCCTCGCCGGGGACCGCTTCCCACGTGGCTGGGGTCCTCGGGAAGCCCCCCACTCCACAGTGCCCCGAGACTTGCAGTACTGCTGCTGATCAGGGCTGGTCCTGTGAGCGCCTGTCAGGGGCGTGTGCGCGGAGCGCCCCGAGCAGTCTCGACCTGGCACGTGTGTCCCGTGTCCCTGAGGACGATGGCCGAGACTCACGGAGCTGGGAGACTGTGCCAAAACCTCAGAACGAACGTTCTCCTCCTGGTGAAAGCCTCTGGCTTTTCTTCTCAAGAGCACGCGAGCGGGGAACCGGAACGTGTCGTGAAACCGGTGGCTTTGGAGACGTCTGACGTGATGAGGGAGCGGCATCTGCCCTCCTGTCAAAGGCCCTTGGAGGCACCTCCTCTGAGAACAGCGATCTCCTGCTTTTCTCTCTCTGTGGCGTGACCAAGGCCTGCAAGTCACAACAGGCGGTGCTGCACGTCTGCAGTGCAACGGAGCATCGTGGGCAGGAGCTGTCCCCGCAGACACGCGCACAGAGGAACTCAACTGGAATGAGAGTCAGAGGTGCGGGGGGCCGGGGCAGGCACGGGGGGACCTGGCGGGGCCGGGGCTCTGAGAGCACTGGGGCCAAGGCCCATCCCAGACGGGTCGAGTGGGGGTAGGACAAGGGGGCCCCTGCGCGAGCCCACACCCGTCATCCGAGCTGGGACAGGTGCTGGGACAGGTCCTGGGGCCAGCGAGGGACACGCCCAGGGGAGGAGCTCGGTCGCAGGCGTGAAGCCCAGCATCCGCCCCGAGCCATGGCCGATCTCGGGGTCCAACCCCAACCTTCATGTCCGTGTTTTTGTAGAAAAGCGCACGCTGAGAGATTGTCAAGTGCTTCGCTGCAGAACCTGGCCTTCCCCCCGTCCCGTTCTGTAGCTACCGATTCTTTCATTACGACTTTTAAAGACGTGGCCACAGGACCGCTATCCCCTGCCGGCCGGCACTGGTGACGGGTGACACTCACAGACACTCACAGACGCCCGCGCTGTGCTGATCCAAACGCTGTGTCCTCATGCGACAGGACAGGGCCGGGGTGGGCAATCGGAGCCACAGCACGACGACACCTGCATTTAAGAAACGCTGCGCCTAACGGGAACTCCGAGAAGGCCTCAGGTGTCGGCCCTCTTAGCTAACTTCTTTCTCCCATATTGTTGTTTTTTATCATTAAAGTGTCCACGAATGACTTTGCTCAGCTTTTACAATGAAAACCAAATCGATGTGAAAACCAAACAGGTCACGCGCGCCCCAGAAGGCCAGGCTGTGGGCGCCCTGAGCACATGGGTGCGTGGGGGGGGGGGAGCTCAGAGCGCCCAGATGCTGGCGGGTGGCACGTCACAGGCGTTGGGTCCCCTTGGGACAAACAACCGCGAGGACGGGCCCAGGTCGTACAGGCTCCGCCTTCTGGAACTCGCCTCTGACATCTTCCCTGTTACACAGACGCCGGGGAGACGTGGCCTGGTGTCAGGAGCGTCCCTGCTGAGCTGTTTGTCTCGTTCCTGCCTCCTCAGATCAGGACTGATGGAGTCACACGGCGTCAGATTCGGACACCGTGCTACAAACGAGGCTCCACAGAGCTGTTAACCAGAGTCCCCCAAATTATAAGGGGGTTTGGACTGGGGCGAAGCACTGACTGTGTTTACAAGAAGCTTGCTTGCACCCACCACTCCCACGCTCACCCGTTTTGCCGTTTTCGTGAGCGCGACAGCGTAGTGACTCACTGGGAAATAGCACGTGTCCCTTCGTGCACGGTGGCCGGAAGCTCAGCGTTAACTCGGGGTGGGCTTCAGCACAGAGCACGTCCTGCTGCAGCTTCATTTCTCACTGGGGAAGAACCTCACTGATGGTCTCTGCACCCCAGGAGGCCTGGGCCAGGGACCTGAGGGGTAGCTGCGGGTGAGTCCCCGGGGTCGAGGTCAAGGTTGCGTGGGGTCAAGGTTGAAGGGTCCTCCAGGCCTGGGACGCAGGGTCGGTGGTCTGCAGCCGCCCCCTCTGCGCTTGGATGGAACCCTGCTGTGCTGGCGGCCATGCTGCCTGGTGACATGAGGGGCTGCAGTTGAGGGGTCACGTCCCAGGAGGTTAGATGACCACCCCGGGAACCAGCTCCATTCTGGCTGGAGCTGATCGGGCGGGCCCTGTCCACGTACGTTTTGATGGACCGCCACAGACCCCTTCCTACCGAGGATGTAGGCGTTCTGGGGGAGCCAATGAGCCCCAAGGTTCCTGAAAATAGAGCGGCATTTCCTGGAAGCAATGCTCTCTGCCACCAGGGGGTGACCTGTCCCACCCAGGCCCACCCCAGGCACACATGTGGTTCTGGCGGGTCCAGGCCAGGGTGACCGTCACAGAGTGATCAGTGCCCAGAACTTTGCCCCCTGGGGTCTGCGTTTGTTCTGTGACTGTCACCTCCCCCGGTGGTCTTCAGCCTCTTAAGCTGTGGCACGCCTCTCTGACCATGAATTACTGTGAAGGGCTATTGTCGAAGCGTCCCTCTAAAAATAGTGGGTTGGCCTGGTTCCGAGCAAGCCTGCACACGCGTCAGCCCTGCCCTGAATCTCTGTTTCAACTTCTGCCGGCTCAGGCTGACAGGGCCCGAGATTGACGTCTCTGGGAAAGGAATGCTCTGGTGTTAAAACCTCTGAAGAAAACAGCAATTAAAAATAGAGCATTGATTTGCACAATTTAGTCATCACACCACGAAGCGCTGCAGAAGATAAAGATGATCTCACCACGGCAGTCCCAGGACCTCGTGACTGGAAGGATGTCGATTTTCCACAGCGTGTCCTGCTGGGTCACACGCCCTCTCCTTCCTGAACTGTCTCAGTAGGGTGGGCCATCGACCCCCAGCCCGCTATGCAATGGACAACGCATGGAAAACTTACAGCACGGAAGGCGGAAAGGACAATGTACACGTCTGCTCTTCCTGGCTCCTTGACTGCCGTGGGTTGGCTGTGATTTTCTTAAGTTCTGTGTTTGCTTTCTGACAAATTATCACATTTATTTCTCCTTCAGTGCTCAGATATTCTGGCTTTTCCCTCCAGCTCTTGTCTTTGAATCTCTATCCAACTCAAAGACACAGCGGCTGAATACGAGGACCAGCACTCCAGTTGACTATCCTGCTGTGTCACTTGAACAGGCGGTGTGGGTATCTGTGGGGACAAATGCAGGAGTTACTCCTGGAGGCACCAGTTAGGGGTGATCGCAGGTCTCCAAGTCCTTGGAGAACAAAGCTAGAATAAATTCAACGTTTTTGAAGTTGATTTTGGCCAGTGGCGACAAAAAGCACGTTCTCTTCCCGGCATCGGACGCAGGTGTGAAACGGAAGTCACTTGCGTCAGAACAGTTCCGTTTAAGACTAGCTGTGTCGTGGTACGCTCCTGTCGTCAGCAAAGCAAGTGTTTATAGCATGCTGGTGACACAGCCCTGGGGTACGGTCTCCTTCTGTTACTGAGTGTGTGTGTGTCGTGTGTCTGTGTGTGTGTGTCCATGTGTGTGTGTCCGTGTGTGTGTGTGTGTGTCCGTGTGTGTGTGTCCATGTGTGTGTGTGTGTGTCTGTGTGTGTGTTCATGTGTGTGTGTGTCCATGTGTGTGTGTGTGTGTCTGTGTGTGTGTCCATGTGTATGTATCCATGTGTGTGCATGTCCATGTGTGTCTCTGTGTGTGAGTCCATGTGTGTGTGTGTGTCCGTGTGTGTGTGTCCGTGTGTGTGTCCATGTGTATGTGTGTGTGTGTCCATGTGTGTGTATGTGTCTGTGTGTGTGTGTCTGTCTGTGCGTGTCTGTGTGTGTGTGTCTGTGTCTGTGCGTGTCTGTGTGTGTGTGTCTTCTTTACCTCCCCCTTCAGCACTACTGACTCTAAGTGCTTCCACAGCATAGAAAGGAATCGGCAGAAAGAAACGTGTGTTCGTTCTCTGTGGCTGCTGTAACGAGTGACCACAAACTCGGTGGCACGAAATAAAACAAGTGTTTTCTCTCACAGCTCTGGAGTTGGAGAGTCAGAAATGGAGGCGTCACGGGGCCAGCTTCCTTCGAAGCTCTGAGAAGAGCCCTTCCTGCCCGCTCCAGCGCCTGCTGGCCCTGGGCTGTCCGTGGCTGCCCTCATCTCCAGTCTCTACCGTCACCATCACGTAGCCTTCTTCCCTGTGAGCGTGTCCCCTCGGTGTCTCTGTGTCCAAACCTCCCCTTTGTGTAGGGACGCCAGTCGTGGCATTAGGGTCCACCTGAGTCCAGTAGAACCGCGTCTGAGCTTCATGCTATCTGCAGAGCCGCTATTGCTGAATCAGGTCCCATTCCCAGACACGGGGCCTTGAGCATATCTTCTGGGGCAAACATTTTGGCCCACCACAAAGGACAGGCGTAGAATTAGGGATGGCTGACCCGGGGGCGGGACATCAAAGAGTGGCACGTAGGCAAAGGCACGGGCGCAGCCGTAGGAGCGGACCCTGGGGTAATGGCTCGGGGTCCCAGTGACGGTGCCCGTGGGCCCGGACTTGCTCGCCTGGCTGGGAAACGCGGGAGGCAGCGGGTCGAACATCTGCTACAAGTTGGCCGGGAGGAAGCGTGCGAGCCTTCGCTTTTCGGAATAATGAGACACGTTTCTCATGCTGCTCTCATTTCCCCCTGTCCGTGTTGTGGGGCGGATAGCAAATGAATAAAACATAAAAGCAAAACCGCTTTGAGGCTGAACCTCCCCCCCAAGTGTCATAATGTGTTTTATTCTGCAATTTTTTTCTTCCTTGTTAGGTGTCCAGGACATTGTGGCAAATACAGATGCAACTCTTGATTTCAAGAAACTTTTTCTCCAGAGATGGAAAACCGCCAAGAAAGCAAGCAGAGCGGTGCGGGCTGGACGAGACGAGGCCCGGAGAGGTGCGGGCTGGACGAGACGAACGCCGGAGCGGTGCGGGCTGGACGAGACGAGGCCCGGAGAGGTGCGGGCTGGACGAGACGAACGCCGGAGCGGTGCGGGCTGGACGAGACGAGGCCCGGAGCGGTGCGGGCTGGACGAGACGAGGCCCGGAGCGGTGCGGGCTGGACGAGACGAGGCCCGGAGCGGTGCGGGCTGGACGAGACGAGGCCCGGAGCGGTGCGGGCTGGACGAGACGAAGCCGGAGCGGTGCGGGCTGGACGAGACGAAGCCGGAGCGGTGCGGGCTGGACGAGACGAAGCCCGGAGGCCTGGGCAGGCGCAGCCACAGACGGCTTCCTGGGAAAGGTGTCTGCATTTGTGACGTAGAAACGAGGGCGCGCACGCCGTGGAGGTCACGTAAACACAGCACACGACGTCAAGGGCACGGACAACGGAAGAGTCACCGACTTGCCACATAAAGATAGCAATAAGAAAACATTAAACTGGAATTATTTATTGCAATAATAATTTCATGACTGAAATCTTTGTATCCCTTCACACCCACGACATCCACTCGGAAGCAGTGAGTGTTGCACACGTGGAATGTTCTCGTCTCTACTGTTCTCATTTAGCTACAGTGTCAGGGAATCTTTTTGGTTGACTGGTACCAACCCATGGACTGATGCTCGGGAAACACTCTCATGCAGGAACCCCAGGCCCAGGAAACGTCGGCGTGTTGCCCAAGATCACCCAGCTAGTTAATCGGCGAAGCTGGGGGTAGTGGTTCACACTCCTGATCTCTGTCTCCCAAAGCAACTCTCTTCGGTGTGCAAGGGAGGAAGCAAATCATCAGAAATGTGACCTCCAGTGTGAGACGGCTGACAAGGAAAGAAGAGGGTCTCTGTGCAGACAGACTCAGCACTCAGGCTTCGACAGGCTGCGGCATGATATCTGGGACATGGCCGGAGTTCGTGGATGTGGCGGCCAGTCGTGGCAGCGACGCCTGAGTGGCCGTGGGAGGTGCCAGGACGTGGAGGGCAGCTGGACACAGGCACCCTGTGGCCCCGGGAGCAGCATGGCTCCACTGTTCCCAGCACTGGCTCTGGGAGCGTCCCCTCCACGATGTCACGGCCAGTGTGGGTCTCAGCCGTGTGACGTCCACAGCTGTCAGGAGTCTCCCCACTCTGCCTCAAGGCCCCACGGTGGTCACACTGCCCTGCATGGGGTCCTGCCAGTCCTGGGGTGGTGCCTGTGAGCAGAGCTCCCATCCCCACATGGAGCAGAGCCCAGATCTTCACCCTCCTTCCCCGGTCACTCATTCGGGGGAGGAAGGTTAACCCCTGCATTGCTCCTAGGGGTGACGTTGTGAAGCTTGCTCCCGGTGACAGGCCTGGCTGGCGTGGTGGCACGTGCTCCACGCGGAGGGCGGGCTGAGCAGCAGTGGCACGGTGGGGACCAGGACCCCGGCGCTGGCGGGAAATGGCACTCCTCCTGCCTGGACAGATAAACAGGGAAAAGATGGCTCAGCCGTCAGGAGAGAAATTATTTTTAAAACGTGAACTCGTGCGTGTCCCCACGTGTCTGGTCGATCCGGGAGCAGCTGTTGCTTGTTTCTTCTGTGGGAAGCAGATGAGAAGCAGGACGGTGCAGGCCGCAGGCCGGGGTCTCTCCGGCCCTGGGCAGAGGGGCTCAGCGGAGAGAACCCCAACACCTGCCCCCTGCGGTGACACATCCAGGCAGAGCCGCGGGGCCTGTGTACAGCCGGGGCAGAGAATTTTAGTGACGCGGCTCTGAACGGTGCGGCTCCTCTCTGCGTCCTCAGTGCCCTGCTCCCCGGCGTCCCCGGGCGATCACATGCCCTGCTCCCGTTGGGGGCTGTGTGGAGGGGCCCCCCAGGCGCCCCCGTGTGTCCACGAGCACAGGAGGAGGGCGGGCAGTGAGCTGTGTGCTGCATGTGGGCGCTGCTTTCTTAGCGGCAGTTGGAGCTGCCAACGGGGGTTTGTTCCAGCACTTTCCTGTCCTCCTGGTGGCTCCGCTCTTCCCGGTTCCCACAGTGAGAACTTGTCCTACGCCGAGCATCCACGTGGGCCTGTGCACGCCTGAACTGTCCTGTCCCCCACGTGGTTGCTCCTGAGGTAACGGTTGTTCGTTTGTGTTTTACAGCGATACACGCACCGCCTTTGCGCTGCGTCGTGTGGCGCTGCGTCGTGTGCTCGCCACCAGGGGAGTTCTTCCATCACGTGTACTTGGCTCCCCCTCCCCCCTTGCCTCTCCTCCTCACCCACCCCTCCCCCA
>PVJL010010552.1:0-48558 GCA_004026885.1 Lyroderma lyra | reverse complement strand
GGGGGGGGGGGGAGAAAAAGAGGTGAAAAGAGGAAAAGCCCTAGCAAAGAGACAGAACCGTAGTAGTGGTTGAGGAGCTGGTCTGGAGAGCTGGTATTTGGAGCGGCGAGTTGGGGACAGAGCTTGGGAGCCAGACTCTGTAACTTTTGAGTGTTAGCAGGGCACAGCAAGGATTCTGAACTGCAGAGACGACATTGCGGTTCTAGGCTCTCTTGGGAAACACAATGCAGGCACGCATGGCTCCTGCGCACGCCCGTGGTTCCTGGTCGCTGCCTGCAATTCCTGGTTCCGGCCCACAGCGCGGGCTAGCCGGCTGCCAAGTGGACAGTGCATGATCCCTGCACTAGGCTGCGGCTTCCATTCCTGCCCACTGTGAAGGTTGACCTGCTGCTGATGCTGCTCCTGCGGCTCCTGCATGGGGCTGCAGTTCTCATACTGCCTGCTGCAAAGACAAACTGGGTCCCTTTCTACCGCGGGGAAAATACAACAGCTTAGGACTTGTGTGCATGCCTCCTCGCATGCACCTAGCTCCTAAAAGCAGTTCGATTCCACAGATTCTGCCCCAAAACTTGGTCGTTGGATCAGGCTTGGAAAGAATGGCGGTTTTTATAGCATTCGCTCCAGCCAGCAGGAGCAGCCTCAGGTGCCTTTACTTGGCATCTTTCCTTTCCTAGAGCCTCACCAACCAACTAAATGCAGGACGCGAAGTGACCATGACAGATGCACAATGACTCCAAATGTAGTAGGAGACCAGAAATAAGAAACAGAAAAACCCTCTCTCCCAAAACTTGACCCCCACATGGCCACCTTGTGTCTGCCCTACTCCAAGACTCCACAAAAGTACCAATCTGGGCTTTGGTGCATTACTACTGAACATAACGCCTTCATGTCAATGAGGAAGAACCCAGCATACAGGATGAATTAATTAAAACTAAAACTCCTCAAAAAATCAGGAAATTTATCAAGGCAGCATCTTAGATCTAGAAGTTTCTGGCATAAGTGAGAGAGAAGTTCAAGTAGCAATTCTAAAGGCTCTGAGACAAACGAAAACATACTGGCAAAGCACTATGGCTGAGATAAACAACATAAAAAAGGAAATGAATGACATAAACATAACTCCATGAAAAAAAGGAACAATTTAACAAAGATATTCAAACCCTAAGAATGATTGACATAGAAATGTGAGAGATAAATAATACAATAAAAGAAGTGAGAAACTAAATACTGCCATAGGAAAGAGGGCTAACCACATGGAGAAAATAATTGCGATATTGAATAGCAGAACGTGGAAACAGCTAAGGAAGAGGAAGGGAGGGAATATAGAAACAGAAGGATTGAAACAATTCTACAAGTACTATCTGACTCCATGAGACAAAACAACATCAGGATAATAGAAATCTAAGAAGGGGTAGAGTATATTACAGAGAGCACACTCAAACAAATAGTAGATGAAAACTTTCCAAACCTATGGAAATATCTGGAAACGCAAGTTCAAGAAGGAAACAGGTCCCCTAGATTCCGGGACCTTAACAGATCTTCTCCAAGACACATGGTACTAAAGGTATCCAAAATTAAAGAGAAAGAGTCAATTCTCAAGACAGCCAGGGAAACAAGAACTATAAATTTTAGAGGAAAACCCATCAGGATGGCATCATCTTTCTCAGCAGAAATGCAGCAAGCCAGAAGAGGGTGGAATCCAATATACAAAAACTGAAAAGAGAGTAACATATAGACAAGGATAATTTATCCAGCAAAATTATTTTTCAGATATGAAGGTGGAATAAAGACTGTCTCAGACACACAGAAGTTGAGGGAATTTGCCAAGACAAGGACAGCACTCCAAGAAATACTGAAGGATTCTCTTCGACCTGAAACAAAACATCAGGAAAAATGGAACAAAGTTGTGGCGACTGGAAAGAAAGAAAAATAAAACAAATCAAAAAAGAAATAAGGAAGGGTCACAGGAAATACACCTATACCGATCGTCACTCTAAATGCTAATGGGCTGAAATCACCAATGAAAAGACACACAGTAGCAGACTAGATTAAAAAACAGAATCAATCTCTGTGCTGTCTCCAGGAAACACAACTCAGCCATAAGGACAAACACAGACTCAGAGTGAAAGGATGGGAAACTATACTTCAACCAAATGGTAACCAGAGAATTACAGGAATTGCCATATTTATACCAAATGAAATAAACTTCAGGAAAAAGGGATAGTAAAAGACACGAACGCATATTACATAATGAGAAAAGGCACAATACAACAAAAATACTACTTGACGCTAGTTAATATATATACACTCCTAAACAGGATGCACTGAAATAGACAAGGAATCTACTAACAGATTTAAAAGGAGAAACTGATGAATACACAATCATTGTGGGAGACTTAAACACCACACTAACAGCCATGGGCAGATCATCCAAACAAAAAATAAATAAGGAAATATCAGCACTGAATGACACATTACAGCAATTGGCCATAATTAACATTTTCAGGACATTTCATCCAGCAAAAAGAGACTATTTGTTCTTTTCTAGTAAACATGGAACATTCACAAAGATATCCCATATGCTGAGACACAAAAGTAGCCTCAGAAATTCAAGAAGATTGAAATTATACCGTGTGTATCCTCAGACTACCATGCTTTGAAATTGGAGATAAACTGTAAAAGGAAAGCAGAAAAAACACATATACATGGAGAGGAAGAACAGCTCATTTTAAAAGGACGGGATAAAAGAACAATAAGAGAGGAGAGTAAAAAATATATACAAATAACTGACGATGAAATCACAACATACCAGAATTATTTAGACACAGCGAAAACAGTGATAAGAGAAAAATTTATATCAATACTGGCCTGTCTTAAGAAAAAAGAAAAATCACAAGGAAACAACTTAACATACCATTTAAAGAACTAGAAATAGAAGAGCACACAGAACCCAAAGTCAGCAGAAGGCAAGATATAATAAAAATTAAAGCAAAGCTATACCAATTAGAGAACAGGAGGACAATAGAAAAAATGAATATTACAAACAGCTGGTTCTTTGAGAAAGTCAACAAAAATGACAAAAACTTGGCGAGAATAATCAAAGAATGAAAAGAAAGGACACAAATATCCAAAATTAGAAATGAAAGGGGAGAAATTACCACTGATACCACAGAAATACATAGGATTATATGAAAATCTTATGAAGAATTTTATGCCACTAAATTTAACAACCTAGAAGAAATGGACAAGTTTCTAGAACTTTATAGCTTACCTAGATTGAACCAAAAAGATCTTGATAATCTAAACAAACCAATTCATAGTGAAGAGATTAAAATGACTATCCATAATCTCTCTAATGGCAAAAGCAATGCACGAGATTGTTTCACCAGTGAGTTTTGCCAAGCATTCAAACAATAATAAATACCTATCCTTCTCAGACGCCTCCAAAATATTGAAGAAAAAGCAATACTTCCTAACTCGTTCAATGAGCCAACATTATTCTAATACCAAAGCCTGGCAAAGACAATACAAAAAAAGAAAACTATAGACCAATATCTCTGATGAACACAGAAGCAAAAATTCTAAACAAAATATTAGCAAAGAGAATATAGCGATTCATGTAAAAGATCATACCTCAAGATCAAGTGAGATCCATCACAGGAGCACAAAGATGATTGAATATAGGAAAATCAATCTATGTGATACACCACATAAACGAAATCAATGATAAAGAACGTATGACCATTTCCCATTGATGCAGAAAAGGCTTTCAACAAGAGACAGCATACATTTATGATCTAAACACTAAATAAAATAGGTATAGAAAGAAAGCATCTCAACATAATAAAGGCCACATATGGCAAGGCCTCGGCTAACATCATAGTCAATGGGGAAAAGCTGAAGCCTATTCCCTTAAAATCAGGAACAAGACAGGGATGCCCTCTGTCACCATTGTTATTTAATATAGTAATGGAAATTCTAGCCACAGCCATCGGGCAAGAGAATGGAATCAAAGTTATTCAAATTTGGATAGAAGAGGTCAAATTATAACTATTTGCTGATGACAAGACGCCTTATAAAAAAAATTCCAATGATTCTACCAGGAACCTATTAGAAGCAATAAACAAATGTAATAAAGTCGCAGGTTAAAAATATATAAAAAAATCAACAGCATTCCTATATACAAATGACAAATCCAGAGAGAAAGAAAAGAGGGAATCAATTCACTTTGCTATCAAAACAAAATGAATGAAAAACCTGAGGTTTAACTTAAAGAAGAAAGTGTCAGACTCATACACAGAAAAGTATAAGACACTTTTGAAAGAAATTGAAACAGACGTTAAGAGGAGGAAAAATATCCCCTGTTCATGGATACGAAAATTTAACATTGTTAAAATGGTCATTCTGCCTAAAACAATCTACACACTTAATGCAATACCCATGAAAATCCCACAATCATAGTTTCATGAAATAGATATAAGAATTAGTAAATTCATATGGAACCATAAATGACCTCGAATTGCCAAAGCATACTACATAAAAAGAATAAGGCTGGTTACATTACATTCCCTGACTTCAATTGATATTACAAAGCATCAATAGTCAAAACAGCTTGGTACTGGCAGAAGAACAGAAATATAGACCAATGGAATAGAACTGAAAACCCAGAAGTAAACCTGCGAATTTATGGACAAATAATTTTCGATAAAAGAGCAAAAATTTACAATGAGGAAAAGAAAGCCTCCTTACTAGGTGGTGCTGGGAAAACTGGAATAATATATGCAAAATATGAACATGAGCTGTGAACTCTCTCCATATACAAAAATTAACTTGAAATGGATTAAAGACCTTCATATCAGACCTGCAACAATAACTCCATACATGAAAACATTGGTACTAAACTCATAGACCTAGGACTCAAGGAAGACTTCATGAACCTGAGCTCAAAGGCAAGGGAAGTGAAAGCAAAAATAAATGAATGGGATTTTATTAAACTCAAAGCTTCTGCCCAGGAAAACAAACCATCAATAAGGCAAAGAGACAGCCAACTGAATGGGAGAAAATATTTGCAAATAACGCATCAGATAAGAGTCTAATATCTAAAATATATAAAGAACTAATAAGACTTAATAACACAAGAACAGACAACCCAATTATGAACTGGGAAGAGGAGTGGGTGAAGGTAAATGTCAGGTGATGGAAAGAGAAGTCACATTAGGTGGTGAACTTATTATACAAGTTGACAGTGCACTGTAGAATTGTATGCCTGAAACCTATGTAATCCTTGCTAACAGGTGTCACCCCAATAAGTCTAACAATAAAAATGAATTTAAAAAAAAGCACAATGAGATACCACCTCACACCTGTTATAATGGCTATTATCAACAAGGCAAGGACTAAAACGTGCTGGAGAGGATGTCGAGAAAATGGAACTCTGGTACACTGTTGGTGGAAATGCTAACTGGTACAACCACTTTGGAATGCAGTGTGGAGGTTCCTCAGAAAATTGGAAATGGAGCTATCATTTGACCCAGCAATCCCCCTTCTGGGGAGTTACCCAAAGAACTTGAAAACCTTTGTCTGCAAAGACTTATGTACCCCAATGTACATTGCAACGCTGTTCACAGTGTCTAAAACATGGAAACAACCAAAGTACCCTGTGACAGATGACTGGATAAAGAAGCTGTGGTACATATACACAATGGAATATTACTAAGCTGTAAGAAAAGATGAAATATTGCCATTTGCGACAAAATGGATGGACCTGGAGATCATCATGCTAAGTGAAATACGCTAGACAGAAAAAAAAAAGAACTGCATGATTTTACTCATAAGTGGAATATAAAACTGAAAGTAAAGAAAAGAAAAGAACAAACAAATAACCCAGAGACTCAACAATAGTTTAATGTTTATTTGGGTATGAGTGGGACAGGGAGGGGAGAAAGGGAAGTGGGTGGGAGAGGAGGGGGAGGAAGCTTAATACAAGGTGATCGACAGAGAAGTCACATTAGGTGGTGAACTTATTATACGTGAAGTTGACAATGCACTGTAGAATTGTATGTCTAAAACCTATGTAATCCTTGCTAATAGATATCACCCCAATAAGTCTAATAATAAAAATGAATTAAAAAGAAAAAAATATAAACTGGGCAGAAGAACTTATCAGGCACCTCTCCCACAAAGAAGTACAGATGGGCAACTGACATATGAAAAACTGCTCAACTTCATTAGCTATCAGGGAAATGCCAATCAAAATTATAATGAGGTATCACCTCACACCTGTTAGAATGGCTATTATCAACAAGATAAGAAAAAACAAGTGCTGGAGAGGATGTGGCGAAAAAGGGACTCTGGTACACTGCTGGTGGGAATGAAAACTGGTACAACCACCGTGGAAGGCATTGTGGAGGTTCCTCAGAAAACTGGGAATGGAGTTCCCATTTGACCCAGCAATCCCTCGTCTGCGGGTCTACCCAAAAAACCTGAAAACCTTTGTCCACAAAGACTTATGTACCCCAATGTTCATGGCACCGCTGTTCACAGTGGACATAACATGGAAACAACCAAAGTGCCCTGCGACAGATGACTGGATAAAGAAACTGAGATACGTTTACACAATGGAATATCACGAGGGAGTTCTCTGGTGGTGTAGTGGCTTAAGGCTCCGGTGCTATCAGTGCTGTGGCCTGGGTTCGACAACCATCTAGAGACTTACACACATACAACAAAAAAAAGGCAAAAAAAAAAAAAAAAAAAAAAAAAAAAAAAAAAAAAAAAAAAAGAAAATATGAAATAGTGTCATTAACAACAAAATGGATGGACCTGAAGATCATCATACTTAGTGAAATAAGTGAGACAGAAAAAACAAAGAACGGTATGACTTCACTCATATGCAGAATATAAAACTGAAAGGAACAAACAGATAAGAAATGAACAAACAATCAACCCATGGACATAATCAAGAGTTCAATGTTTATTTGGGAATGAGTGGATTAGGGAGGGGAAAAAGGGGAAGGGGTGTGGGAGGACGGATGGGAAGATATATATGAGGTGATGGAAAGAGAACACACACTGGGTGGTGAACATATAATACAATAAGTTGACAATGCACTGTAGAATTGTATGCATGAAACCTATGTTATCCTTGCTAACAAATGTCACCCCAATAAGTCTAACAATAAAAATGAATTTAAAAAATTTCCTTCCAATGTTTTAGAAGGAAAATATCCAATGAGCTTATATAAGGCAGGCGTTGCCAACCTGTGGCCCAGGATGGCATTGAATGTAGCCCAATACAAATACTTAAAATGTGATATTTTTTGACATTTTTTTTGTTATATCTTTTGAGCTATTGTTAGTACTATTGGAATTTATGTGTTACCCAAGACAATTCTATTTCCAACGTGGCCCAGGGAAGCCAAAGTGTTAGATACCACCCAAGTAAACGATTGTCCTTTAGTGAAAGTGATAATTCAATACACCTGTTTAATTCAACACTTCTATTCCACTCAAAGTTCTTTTAGTCCTTTGCTTGGTAAATCTTAATTATTCTTTGGCTTTTTCTTAGGAATATTCTAAAAGATGACACACTTATTTTATAGAAATTTGATTCTTCACCGTAATAGTGCCAGGTTTTAATAAAATTTGAAAATTGAAATAAAGTTTGATGTTAAATGAAATTCAGCATAGTGATAGATTTTATGTGTCCCACATGTTCTCAAGAAGGAACTGTGAATTTGTGCAGATGATAATGATTAGACAGCAAAAGAGTTAATACAAATAAACTTGAGGGGGCTAGCAGGAACCAAGTTTAGCTGAGCTTAGTTAGCTACAAATAAAAGAACTTATATGGCTACTGCTCCGTCTACAGTGAGCCTGATCTCGGAAAACAAGCTTACCTGATCTTGGCTAGCTGCAAGGAAATGTTTACTGTGGCCCGATTCTACCTGTGATTTTTTACAGGTGACCATATCTTGATATTAAAGAATCTGCCTGTACATTTTCTGTATAAGAAGACCTAACACAAAGTTCAGGGCAACTGTGTGTCTTGTACCCTGCTACATTAATCTACCATGCCCATACTTCTCTCTTTGAATAAAACTTTCCAACTTGGATTTTCAGATTCCTCATGAACTTTTCACATTCTGTCAATACTCAGGGGCATCCAAGAACCAGAAGAGAAGACATTACATGACTAATTGTGGCTGGTTCCACAAATTAAATGTAACATTTTAATTTGGTTGATGTTCATAAAATTCCCTTAAATGATTAGAGGTTGGAGTGCAAGATGGTAAAAGGAAAGTAGGGCTCTAAAGAGTCTCCCGGAAAACACAATTGAATGACCCCAGGATCCAAGAAAGAAGACTCTGAGTGACAAAAGAAGCAGATGAGAAATCTGTGTATTGCCATTAAGCACCTGAAGGTTGGAGAGAAAGGAGCGAGTCAGAGAGAGGGGAGGGATGAATAACAGATCGCAACATGACCCGATCGTGGGTGACCATCCAGGAGCAGTTCGTCCATGGGGGGTGTAGAGGACAAGAGGTGACAAGAGGAAAAGGCCTAGCAAAGAGGCAGAACAGTGGGAGTCTTTGGGGAGCTGGTCTGGGGTGCTGGAATTTGGAGTGGCAAGTTGGGGACAGAGCTTGGGAGACAGCCTCTGGAACTTTTGACTGTTAACAGGGCACAGCAAGGACTCTAAACTGAAGAGACGAGATTGTGGCTCTAGGCTGTCTTGGGAAACACAACGCAGGCACGCACGGCTCCTGCGCAAGCATGGGGATCCTGGTTGCAGCCTGCAGTTCCTGGTTGCGGCCCATTGCGGGGGCTAGACGCCTGCCAAGTGGACAGCGCACGACCCTGGCACTAGACTGTGGCTTCCATTCCTGCCCGCTGTGAAGGTTGACCTGCTGCTGGTGCTGTTCGTGCGGCTCCTGAATGGGGCTGCAGTTCCCATACTGCCCGCTGCAAAGACAAAGCGGCTCCCTTTCTACCGCAGGGTCAAATCAACAGCTTCGGAATTGTGTGCCTGCCTGCTCGCATGCCCCTGGCTCCTAAAAGAAGTTCGAGTCCACAGACTCTGCCCCAACACTTGGTCACTGGAGGAGGCCTGGAAAGAAAGGCGGTTTTTATTGCATTTGCCCCAGTCAGCAGGAGGAGCCTCGGCCCACATTCACCGAGCCTCGCCAGCATAGGGTAGAAGTGTGCCTTTTCTTGGCATCTTTCCTTTCCTACACCCTCCCCTACCAACTAAATGCAGGAAGTGAAGGGACCATGACAGATGTACACTGATTCCAAATGTAGCAGGAGACCAGAAATAAGAAATATACAACCCCTCTCTCCCAAAACTTGACCCCCACAGGATCACCTTTTGTCTGCCCTACTCCAAGACTCCACAAAAGTACCAATCTGGGCTTTGGTGCACTAATACTGAACATAACGCCCTCATGTCAATGAGGAAGAACCCAGCATACGGGATGAATTCCTTAAAATTAAAACTCCTCAAAAAGATCAGGAAATTTATCAAGACACCATCTTAGATCTAGAAGTTTCTGGCATAAGTGAGAGAGAAGTTCAAGTAGCAATTCTAAAGGCTCTGAGACAAATGAAAACATACTGGCAGAGCATTATGGCTGTGATAAACGACATAAAAAAGGAAATGAATGACATAAACATAACTCCATGAACAAAAGGAACAATTTAACACAGAAATTCAAACACTAAGGAATATTAACATAGAAATGTGAGAGATAAATAATACAATAAAAAAGTGAGAAACTAAATATTGCCACAGGAAACAGGTCCAACCACATGGAGGAAATAATTAGTGATATTGAAGATCAGAACATGAAACAGCTAAGAAAGAGGAAGTGACGGAATATAGAAACAAAAGGATTGAAACAATTCTACAAGTAATATCTGGCTCCATGAGACAAAACAACATCAGGATAATAGAAATCAAAGAAGGGATAGAGCATTCTACAGAGAGCACGCTCAAACAAATAGTAGATGAGAAGTATCCAAACCTAGGGAAATATCTGGAACCGCAAGTTCAAGAAGGAAACAGGTCCCCTAGATTCCGGGACCTTAACAGATCTTCTCCAAGACAAATGGTACTAAAGATATCTTAAATTAAAGAGAAGGAGTCAATTCTCAAGGCAGCCAGGGAAACAAGAACTATAGATTTCAGAGGAAAACCCATCAGGATGGCATCATCTTTCTTAGCAGAAATGCAGCAAGCCAGAAGAGGGTAAAATCCAATATAAAAATACTGAAAAGAGAGTAACTTATAGCCAAGGATAATTTATCCAGCAAAATAATTTTTCAGACATGAAGGTGGAAAAAACAGCTTATCAGACACACAGAAGCTGAGGGAATTTGCCAGGACAAGGCCAGCACTCCGAGAAATACTGAAGGAGTCTCTTCGACCTGAAAAAAAAATCAGGAAAAATGGAAAAGAATTGGGGAAACGGGAAAGAAACAGAAATAAAACAAATCAAACAAAGAAATAAGGAATGGTCACAGGAAATCCTCCTATATCGATCGTCACTCTAAATGCTAATGGGCTGAACTCACCAATAAAAAGACACACAGTAGCAGACTAGATGAGAAAACAGAATCAGTCTCTGTGCTGTCTCCTGGAAACACACTTCGGCCATAAGTACAAACACAGACTCAGAGTGAAAGGATGGGAAACAATACTTCAACCAAATGCTAACCAGAGAAAAGCAGGAGTTGCCATACTTATACCAAATGAAATAAACTTCAGGGTAAAATGGATAGTAAAAGATAAGGACGGACATTACATAATAATAAAAGGCACAATACAACAACAATACTACTTGACACTAATTAATATATATGCTCCTAACCAGGATGCACCAAAATAGACAAAGAATCTACTAACAGATTTAAAAGGAGAAACTGATGAATACACAATCATTGTGAGAGACTTAAACACCGCACTAACAGCCGTGGACAGATCATCCAAACAGAAAATAAATAAGGAAACATCAGCACTGCATGACACATTACAGCAATTGGCCATAATTGATATTTGCAGGACATTTCATCCAGCAAAAGGAGACTATTTGTTCCTTTCTAGTAAACATGGAACATTCTCAAAGATATCCCACAAGCTGAGACACAAAAGTAACCTCAGAAAATTCAAGAAGATTAAAATTATACCATGTGTATCCTCAGACCACCATTCTTTGAAATTGGAGATCAACTGTAAAAGGAAATCAGAAAAAAACACATATACATGGAGTTGAAGAACAGCTCATTTAAAAAGGACTGGATAAAAGAACAATAAGAGATGAGAGTAAAAAGTATTTACAAATAACTGACAATGAAAACACAACATACCAGAATTATTGGGACACAGCGAAAGCAGTGATAAGAAGGGAAATTCATATCAATACAGGCCTGTCTTAAGAAACAAGAAAAATCACAAGGAAACAACTTAACATACCATCTTAAAGAACCAGAAATAGAAGAGCACACAAAACCCAAAGTCAGCAGAAGAAAAGAAATAATAAAAATTAAAGCAGAGCTATACCAATTGGAGAACAGGAGGACAATAGAAAAAATGAATATTACAAAGACCTGGTTCTTTGAGAAAGTGAACGAAACACAAACATTGGCGAGACTAATCAAAGGTTGAAATGAAAGGACACAAATATCCAAAATTAGAAATGATAGGTGAGAAATTACCACTGATACCACAGAAATACATAGGATTATAAGAAAATTTTATGAAGAACTTTATGCCACTAAATTTAACAACCTAGAAGTAATGGAGAAGATTCTAGAACCTGATTGCTTACCTAGTTTGAACCAAGAAGATCTCGATAATCTAAATAGACCAATTCATAGTGAATAGATTAAAATGACTATCCATAATCTCCGTAATGGCAAAAGCCATGGACCAGATCGTTTCCCCAGTGAATTTTGACAAGCATTCAAAGAATAACACCTATCCTCCTCATACTGTTCCAAAAAATTGAAGAAGACTAATACTTCCTAACTCGTTCTAGGAGACCAATGTTAATTTAATACCAAAGCCTGGCAAAGACAATAGAAAGAAAGAATACAATTGACCAATATCTCTGATGAACACAGATGCAAAAATTCTAAACAAAATATTAGCAAACAGAATATAGCGATGCATCAAAAAGACCATACATCAAGATCAATTGGGATTCATCCCAGGTGCACAAGGAGGATTCAACATACGAAAATCAATCTATGTGAATCACCACATATACAAAATCAAAGATAAAGCACGTATGACCATTTCCCATTGATGCAGAAAAAGCTTTCAACAAGATACAGAATCCATTTATGATCAAAACACTAAATAAAATACGTATAGAAGGAAAGCATCTCAACATAATAAAGGCCATATATGACAGGGCCTCGGCTAACATTATACTCAATGGGGAACAAGCTGAAGCCTATTCCCTTAAAATCTGGAACAAGACAGGGATGCCCCCTGTCACCACTGTTATTGAATATAGAAATTTAACTTCTAGCCACTGCAATCGGGCAAGAGAAAGGAATCAAAGGTTTCCAAATTTGAAAACAGGAGGTCAAATTTTCACTACTTGCCGATGACATGACGCCTTATATAAAAAATTCCAAAGATTCTACCAGGAAACTATAAGAAGCAATAAACGAATATAGTAAACTCGCAGGATACAAAATAAATGTAAAAAAATCAACAGCATTCCTATATACAAACAACACATCCAGAAAAAGAAATGAGGGAATCAATTCCGTTTGCTTTCAAAACAAAAAGAATGAAATACCTGAGAATTAAGTTAATGAAGATAGTGTCAGACTTATACAAAGAAAAGTATAAGACACTTTTGGAAGAAATTGAAACAGACTTTAAGAAGGGGAAAAATATCCCCTGTTGATGGATAGGAAAACTTCACATTGTTAAAATGGACGTTCTGCCTAAAGCAATCTACATATTTAATGCAATACCCATGAAAATTCCACAATCACACTTTCATGAAATTGATAAAAGAATTTGTAAATTTATATGGAACCACCAATGACATCGAATTGCCAAAGCAATACAACATAAAAAGAGTAAGGCTGGTGGCATTACATTCCCTGACTTCAATTTCTATTACAAAGCATCAATACTCAAAACAGCTTGGTACTGATAGAAGGACAGAAATATACACAAATGGAATAGAAATGAAAACCCAGAAATGAACCTACAAATTTAAGGAGAAATAATTTTTGATAAAGTAGGAAAAAACATACAGTTAGGTAAAGACAACCTCTTTTGTAGGTGGTGCGGGGAAAACTGGAATAATATGTGCAAATAATGTTCTTGAGGTGTGAACTGTCTCCATATACAAAAATTAACTCGAAATGGATTAAAGACCTTCATATCAGACTTGCAACAATAGCCTGTATAGAAGAAAACGTTGGTACTAAATTTATAGACCTAGGACTCAAGGAAGACTTCATGAGCCTGACATCAAAGGCAAAAGAAGTAAAAGCAAAAACAAATGAATGGGATTTTACCAAACTAAAAATCTTCTGCACAGGAAAAGAAACCATCAACAAGGCAAAGAGACAGCCAAATGAATAGGAGAAAATATTGGAAATAACCCATCACATAAGGGTGTAACATCTTAAATATATAAAGTACTAATAAGACTTGATAACACAAAAACAAACTACCCAATTGTAAACTGGGCAGAAAAACTAAACAGGCATTTCTCCCATGAAGAAGTACAGATGGCCAGCAGACACATGAAAAACTGCTCACCCTCATTAGCTATCAGGGAAATGCAAATCAAAATCACAATGAGGTATCACCTCACACCTGTTAGAATGGCTATTATCAATAAGACAAAAAATAACAAATGCTGGAGAGGATGTGGAGAAAAAGGGGCTCTGGTACACTGCTGGTGGGAATGAAATCTGGTACAACCACTGTGGAATGCACGGTGGAGTTTCCTTAGAAAACTGGGAATGGAGTTACCATTTGACCCAGCAATCCATCTTCTGGGGGTCTGCTCCAAACACCTGAAAACCTTTATCCACATAGAATTATGTACCCCAATGTTAATTGAAGCGCTGTTCACAGTGGACATATGACTGCGACAGATGACTGGATAAGGAAGCTGTATTACATATACACAATGGAATATTACTCAGCTTTAAGAAAAGATGAAATAGTGTCATTTTCAACAAAATGGATGGACTTGAAGATCATCATACTTAGTGAAATAAGTCAGATGGAAAAATCAAAGAACTGTATGACTTCATTCATGTGCGTAATATAAAACTGAAAGTAACAAAGAGATAAGAAATGAAGAAACAAACAACCAACACATGGACATAATCAATAGTTCAATGCTTATTTTGGAATGAGTGGGTTAAGGAGGGGAAAAAGTGGAGGGGGTGTGGGAGGATGGTGGGGAAGCTAAATATGAAGTGATGGAAAGAGAATTCACACTGGGTGGTAAACTTATTATACAATAAGTTGACAATACCCTGTAGAATGGTATGCATGAAACCTATGTTATACTTGCTAACAGATGTCACCCCAATAAGTCTAACAATAAAAATGAATTTAAAATATTTTCTTCCAATGTTTTAGAAGTAAAATATCCAACGAGCTTCACATAAGGCAGGCCTGACCAACCTGTTGGCCAGGATGGCTTTGAATGCAGCCCAATACAAATACTTAAAATGTAATATTTTGTGGAATATTTTTGTTAGAGCTCATGAGCTATTGTTAGTACTAGTGGATTTTATTTGTACCCAAGAAAATTCTATTTCCAACGTGGCCCAGGGACGCCAAAGTGTTAGATACCACTTATGTAAATGATTGTCCTTTAGTGAAAATTTTCATTCAAAACACCTGTTTAACTCAACACTTCTATTCTACTCAAAGTTTTGTTAGTCCTTTCCTTGGTAAATCCTGATTTTTCTTTTGCTTTTTCTTAGGAAAATTCTAAAAGATGACACACTTATTTTATTGAAATTTGAATCTTCACATTAATAGTGCCAGGTTTTAATTACATATGAAAGTTGAAATAAAGTTAGATGTTAAATGAAATGCAGCATAGTGATTGTTTTTGTGTGTCCCACATGTTCTAAGAAGGAACTGTGAATTTTTGCAAATGAAAGTGATTAGACAGCAAAAGAGTTAATACAAATAAACTTGAGGAGGCTTGCAGGAACCAAGTTTAGCTGAGCTTAGTTAGCTACAAATGAAAGAACTCATATGGCTGCTGCTCTGTCTACAATGAACCTGATCTTGGAAAACAAGCTTACCTGAGCTGTGCTAGCTGCAAGGAAATGTGTACTGTGGCCCGATTCTACCTGTGATTTTTTACAGGTGACCACATCTTGATATTGAAGAATCTGCCTGTAAGTTTTCTGTATAAGAAGAGCTAACCCAAAGCTCAGGGCAACTGTGTGCCTAGGTCCCTGCTACATAAATCTGCCATGCCCATACATCTCTCTTTGAATAAAACTTTCCAACGTGGATTTTCAGATCCCTCATGAACATTTCACATTCTGCCAATAGTCAGGGGCATCCAATAACCAGAAGAGAACACATTACATGACTCACTGTTGCTGGTTCCACAAATAAAATATATCATTTTAGTTTTGTTGATATTCCCAAAAATCTCCTCAATGCTTGGAGGTTGGAGGGAAAAATGGCGACTGGAGTGGAGGTCCCTAAAGCCTCTCCCAGAAAACACAATTGAATGGCCCCCAGGATCCAAGAAAGAGGACTCTGAGTGACAAAAACAGCAGCTGATAAATCCATGTACTGCAAGTAAACACCTGAAGTTTGGAGAGAAAGGGGCAAATCGGAGAGAGGGGAGGGATAAAAGACAGAACGCAACAGGACTCGATCGTGGGTGACCATCCAGGAGAAGTGCAGTGCATGGGATGTAGAGAGGACAAGCGGTGACAAGACGAAAATCCCTACCAAACTGGCAGAATAGTGGGAATCGTGGGGAGCTGGGCTGGGGAGCTGGAATTTGGAGTGACGAGTTGGGGATAGAGCTTGGGAGCCAGCCTCTGTAACTTTTGAGTGTTAGCAGGGCAGAGAACGGACTCTGAACTACAGAGACGACTTCTTGGCTCTACGCTCTCTTGGGAAACACAACGCATGCACGCACAGTTCCTACGCAGGCCTGGGGCTCCTGGTCGCAGCCTGCAGTTCCTCATTGCGGCCCGCTGCGGGGTGTACACGGCTGCCAAGCAGACAGCTCACGACTCCTGCACAAGGCTGCGGCTTCCATTCCTGCCCACTGTGAAGGTTGACCTGCTGCTGGCACTGCTCGTGTGGCTCCTGCATGGGGCTTCAGTTCCCATACTGCCCACTGCAAAGACAGACTGGCTCCCTTTCTACCGCAGGGTCAAAACAACAGCTTCGGACTTGTGGGTATGCATGTTCGAATGCCCCTGGCTCCTAAAAGCAGTTCGAGTCCACAGACTCTGCCCCAACACTTGGTCACTGGAGCAGGCCTGGAAAGAAAGGCGGTTTTTATAGCATTCTCCCCAGCCAGCTGGAGCAGCTTCGACCCGCATCACCCAGTTTCCCCAGCATAGGGCAGAAGGAGAAGTAGTCCCATTATGCCTTTTCTTGGCATCTTTCCTTTCCTACATCTTCCCCAACCAACTAAATGCAGGAAGTGAAGACCATGACAGATTCACACTGAATCCAAATGTAGCCAGAGTCCAGAAATAAGAAATAGACTTGCCAACCACAGTGCCACCTTCTGTCTGTCCTACACCAAGATTCCACAAAAGTACCAATCTGGGTTTTGGTGCTCTACTACTGATCATAAAGCCCTCATGTCAATGAGGATTAACCCAGCATACTGGATGATTTCCTTAAAACTAAAACTCCTCAAAAAGATCAGGAAATTTATCAAGACAGCATCTTAGATCTAGAAGGTTCTGGAATAAGTGACAGAGAAGTTCAAGTAGCAATGCTAAAGGCTCTGAGACAAATGAAAACGTATTAGCAGAGCACTATGGCTGAGATAAACACCATATAAAAGGAAATGAATGACATAAAAATAACTCCATGAACAAAAGGAACAATTTAACAAAGAAATTCAAACCCTAAGGAAGATTAACATAAAAATGTGAGAGATAAATAATACAATAAAAAAAGTGAGAAACTAAATACTGCCATAGGAAACAGGGCCAACCACATGAAGGAAATAATTAGTGATATTGAAGATCAGAACTTGGAAACAGCTAAGAAAGAGGAAGAGAGGGAATATAGAAACAAAAGAACTGCAAGAATTCTACAAGAACTGTCTGACTCCATGAGACAAAACAACATCAGGATAATAGAAATCAAAGAAGGGGTAGAGCATTCTACAGAGAGTACAATCAAACAAATAGAAGATGAGAAATTTCCAAACCTATGAAAATATTTAGAACCCCAAGTGCAAGAAAAAAACAGGTCCGGTAGGTACGGGGACCTTAATAGATCTTCTCCAAGACACATGGTACTAAAGATATTCAAAATTAAAAACAGTCAATTCTCAAGGCAGTCAGGGAAACAAGAACTACAAATTTTAGAGGAAAATCCATCAGGATGGCATCGTATTTCTCAGCAGAAATGCAGCAAGCAAGAAGAGAGTGGAATCCAATATACAAAAACTGAAAAAAGAGTAACTTGTAGCCAAGGATAATTTATCCAGTAAAATTACTTTTTAAATATGAAGGTGGAATAAAGACCTTCTCAGACACACACAAGCGGAGGGAATTTGCCAGGACAAGGCCAGCAATCCAAGAAATACTGAAGGAGTCTCTACGACCTGAAAGAAAACATCAGGAAAAATGGAACAAACTTGGGGCAATGGGAAAGAAATGAAAATAAAACAAATCAAACAAAGAAATAAGGAATGGTCACAGGATATCCTCATTTTTCGATAGTCACTCTAAATGTTAATGGGCTGAACTCACCAATAAAAAGACACACAGTAGCAGACTAGATTAAAAAACAGAATCAATCTCTTTGCTGTCTCCAGGAAACACAGCTCAGCCATAAGGACAAACACAGACTCAGAGTGAAAGGATGGGAAACAATACTTCAACAAAATGGTAACCAGAGAAAAGCAGGAGTTGCCATGCTTATACCGAATGAAATAAAAGTCAGGTTAAAAAGGATAGTAAAAGACAAAGATGGACATTACATATTGATAAATGGCACAATACAACAACAATACAACTTGAAACTAATTAATATATATGCTCCTAACCAGGATGCACCAAAATAGACAAAGAAACTACTAACAGATTTCAAAGGAGAAATTGATGAATACACAATCATTGTGGGAGACTTAAACACCGCACTGACAGCCATGGACAGATCATCCAAACAGAAAATAAATAAGGAAACATCAGCACTGAATGACACATTACAGCAATTGGCCATAATTGATATTTTCAGGACACTTCATCCAGCAAAAGGAGACTATTTGTCTTTTCTTGTGAACATGGAGCATTCTCAAAGATATCCCACATGCTGAGACACAAAGTAGTCTCACGAAATTCAAGAAGTTGAAATTATACCATCTGTATCTTCAGCCCACCATGCTTTGAAATTGGAGATCATCTGTAAAAGGAAAGCAGAAAAAACACACATAAAAATGGAGATGAAGAACGCTCATTTAAAAAGCACTGGATAAAAGAACAATAAGAAATGAGAGTAAAAAATATATACAAATAACTGACATTGAAAACAAAACATACCAGAATTATTGGGACACAGCGAAAGGAGTGACAAGAGGGAAATTCATACCAATACAGGCCTGACTTAAGAAACAAATAAAATCACAAGGAAACAACATAACATACCATCTTAAAGAACTAGTAATAGAAGAGCACACAAAACCCAAAGTCAGCAGAAGAAAAGAAATCATAAAAATTAAAGCAGAGCCATACCAATTACAGAACAGGAGGACAATAGAAAAAATGAATATTACAAGGAGTTGGTTCTTTGAGAAAGTCAACAAAACTGACAAAACCTTGGCGAGACTAATCAAAGGATGAAAAGAAAGGACACAAATATCCAAAATTAGAAATGAAAGGGGAGAAATTACCACTGATACCACAAAAATACATAGGATTATATGAAAACATTATGAAGAACTTTATGCCACTAAATTTAACAACCTAGAAGAAATGGTCAAGTTTCTAGAACCTTATAGCTTACATAGATTGAACCAAGAAGATCTCGATAATCTAAATAGACCAATTCATAGAGAAGAGATTAAAATGACTATCCATACTCTCCATAAAGGCAAAAGCCATGGACCAGATCGTTTCACCAGTGAGTTTTACCAAGCATTCAGAGAATAATACACACCTATCCTCCTCACACTCCTCCAAAATACTGAAGAAGAAGCAATACTTCCTAACTAGTTCCCTGAGGCCAAAATCACTCTAATACCAAAGCCTGGCAAAGAGAATACAAAGAAAGAAAACTATAGACCAATATCTCTGATGAACACAGACGCAAGGATTCTAAACAAATTATTAGCAAACAGAATATAGCTATTCATCTAAAAGATCATTACTCAAGATCAAGTGGTATTCATCCCAGGAGCACAAGGATGGCTCAACATATGAAAATCAATCTATGTGGTACACCACATAAATAAAATCAAAGATGAAGGATGTATGACCATTTCCCATTGATGAAGAAAAAGCTTCCAAAAAGATACAATATACATTTATGATCAAAACACTAAATAAAATAGGTATAAAAGGAAAGCATCTCAACATAATAAAGGCCATATATGACAATGCCTCGGTTAACATCATAGTCAATGGGGAAAAGCTGAAGCCTATTGCCTTAAAATCAGGAACAGACAGGGATGCCCTCTGTCACCATTGTTATTTCATATAGTAATGGAACTTCTAGTCACAGCAATTGGGCAATAGAAAGAATCAAATGTATCCAAATTTGGAAAGAAGAGGTCAAACTGTCACTATTTGCTGATGACATTTCGCCTTATATAAAAAATTCCAAAGATTCTACCAGGAAACTATTAGAAGAAATAAACGAATAAAATAAAGTCGTAGTATACAAAATAAATATAAAAAAATCAACAGCATTCCTCTATACAAACAACAAATCCACAGAAAAAGAAAGGAGGGAATCAATTCCCTTTGGTATCAAAACAAAATTAATTAAATACTTGAGGTTTAAGTTAATAAAGAAAGTATCAGACTTATACACAGAAAAGTATAAGACACTTTTGAAAGAAATTGAAACAGACGTTAAGAGGTGGAAAAATATCCCCTGTTCATGGATAGGAAAATTTAACATTGTTAAAATGGACATTCTGCCTAAAGCAATCTACACATTTAATGCAATACCCATGAAAATTCCACAATCATACTTTCATGAAATACATAGAAGAATTAGTAAATTCATATGGAAACATAAAGGACCTCGAATTGCCAAAGCACACTACATAAAAAGAATAAGGCTGGTGGCATTACATTCCCTGACTTCAATTGATATTACAAAGCGTCAATAGTCAAAACAGCTTGGTACTGGCAGAAGAACAGAAATATAGACCAGTGGAATAGACCTGAAAACCCAGAAATAAACCCACAAATTTATGGAGAAATAATTTTCGATGAAGAAGCAAAAAACACACAATGAGGAAAAGACAGCCTCTTTAGTAGGTGGCACTGGGAAAACTGGAATAATATATGCAAAAAATGAACTTGAGCTGTGAACTCTCTCCATATACAAAAATTAACTCAAAATGGATTAAAGACCTTCATATCAGACCGGCAAGAATAAAATGTTTAGAAGAAAACATTGGTATTAAACTTTGAGACTTAGGACTCAAGGAAGACTTCATGAACCTGACCTCAAATGCAAGGGAAGTAAAAGGAAAACTAAATGAATGGGATTTTATCAAAGTAAAAAGCTTCTGCACAGGAACAGAAACCATCAACAAGGCAAAGAGACAGCCAACTGAATGGGAGAAAATATTGGCAAATAATGCATCAGATAAGGGTCTAATATCTAAAATATATAAAGAACTAATAAGCCTTAATAACACAAAAACAAACAACTCAATTATAAACTGGGCAGAAGAACTAAACCGGCACTTATCCCACGAAGAAGTACAGATGGGCAGCAGACTTATGCAAAACTGCTCAATCTCATTAGCTATCAGGGAAATGCAAATAAAAATCACAAACAGGTATCACCTCAAACCTGTTAGAATGGCTATCATCAACAAGACAAGAGGTAACATGTGCTGGAGAGGATGTGGAGAAAATGGGACTCTGGTACACTGCTGTTGGAATGAAAACCGGGACAACCACTGTGGAAGGCAGTGTGGAGATTCCTCAGAAAACTGGGAATGGAGTTCCCATTTGACCCAGCAATCCCTCTTCTGGGGGTCTACCCAAAAAACCTGAAAACCTTTGTCCACAAAGACTTATGTACCCCCATGTTCATTGCAACACTGTTCACAGAGGACATAACATAGAAACAACCAAAGTGCCCTGCGACAGATGACTGGATAAGGAAGCGATGGTACACACACACAATGGAATATCACTCAGCAATAAGAAAACATGAGGGAGTTCTCTGGCGGTGTAGTGGCTTAAGGCTTCGGTGCTATCAGTGCTGCGGGCTGGGTGCGACTCACATCTAGAGAGTTGCTCACATACAAAAAAAAGGGAAAAAAAAAGAAAACATGAAATACTGTCATTTGCAACAAAGTGGATGGACCTGAAGATCATCATACTTAGTGAAATAAGTGAGACAGGGAAAACAAAGAACTGTATGACTTCACTCATATGCGCAATATAAAACTGAAAGGAACAAAGAGATAAGAAATGAACAAACAAACAATCAACCCATGCACATAAGCAATAGTTCAATGTTTATTTGGGAATGAGTGGGTTAGATAGGGGAAAAAGGGGAAGGGGTGTGGGAGGACAGAGTGGAAGCTAAATATAAGGTGATGGAAAGAGAACTCACACTGGGTGGTGAACATATTATACAATAAGTTGACAATGCACTGTACAATTGTATGCATGAAACTTATGTTATCCTTGCTAACAGATGTCACCCCAATAAGTCTAACAATAAAAATAAACTTTAAAAATTGTCTTCCAATGTTTTAGAAGTAAAATATCCAACGAGGTTCATATAAGGCAGTCCTAACCAACATGTGGCCCAGGATGACTTTGAATGTAGCCCAATACAAATACTTAAATGTAATATTTTGTGCATTTTTTTGTTGTAGCTTCTGATCAATTGTTAGTACTAGTGGATGTTATGTGTTACCAAAGACAATTTTATTTCCAACCTGGCCCAGGGAAGCCAAAGTGTTAGATACCAATCACGTAAACGATTGTCCTTTAGTGAAAGTGATAATTCAAAACACCTGTTTAACTCAACACTTCTATTCTACTCAAAGTTCTGTTAGTCTTTTGCTTGGTAAATCTTGATTTTTCTTTTGCTTTTTTTTAGGAAAATTCTAAAAGATGACACACTTATTTTCTTGAAATTTGATTTTTCACAGTAATAGAGCCAGGTTTTATTTAAATTTGAAAGTTGAAATAAAGTTTGAAGTTAAATGAAATCCAGCATAGTGATTGTTTTTATGTGTCCCACATGTTCTCAAGAAGGAACTGTGAATTTGTGCAGATGATAAGGATTAGACAGCAAAAGAGTTAATACAAATAAACTTGAGGGGGCTAGAAGGAACCAAGTTTAGCTGAGCTTAGTTAGCTACAAATAAAAGAACTCATATGGCTACTGCTCTGACTACAGTGAGCCTGATCTCAGAAAACAAGCTTACCTGAGCTTGGCTAGCTGCAAGGAAAAATATACTGCGGCCCGATTCTACCTGTGATTGTTTACAGGTGACCACATCTTGATATTGAAGAATTGGCTTGTACATTTTCTGTATAAGAAGAGCTAACCCAAAGTTCAGGGCACCTGTGTGCCTTGGACCCTGCTGTATTAATCTGCCATGTCCATACTTCTCTCTTTGAATAAAACTTTCCAACTTGGATTTTCAGATCCCTCATGAACTTTACACATTCTGTCAATACTCAGCGGCATCCAATAACCAGAAGAGAACACATTACATGACTGTTGCTGGTTCCACAAGATAAATATAACCTTTTAATTTGGTTGATTTTCATAAAAATCTCTTCAGTGCTTGGAGGTTGGAGGGCAAGTTGGTGAAAGGAGAGTAGGGCCCTAAAGCATCTCCCAGAAAACACAATTGAATGGCCCTCAGGATCCAAGAAAGAAGACTCTGAGTGACAAAAAGAGCAACAGAGAAATCCATGTATTGCCAGTAAACATCTGAAGGTTGGAGAGAAAGGGGCGAGTTGGGAAGAGGGGAGGGATCAAAGACAGATCGCAACAGGACCCGATCGTGGGTGGCCATCCAGGAGCAGTTCAGTGCATGGGAGGGGTAGAGGACAAGAGGTGACAAGAGGAAAAGCCCTAGCAAAGTGGCAGAACAGTGGGAATCCTTGGGGAGCTGGTCTTGGGAGATGGAATTGGAGTGGCAAGTTTGGGACAGACCTTGGGAGCCAGCCTCTGGAACTTTTGAGTGTTAGCATGGCACAGCAAGGACTTTGAACTGCAGAGACGACATTGTGGCTCTAGATTCTCTTGGGAAACACAACGCAGGCACGCATGGCTCCTGTGCAGGACTGGGGTTCCTGGTCGCAGCCTGCAGTTCCTGGTTGCGGCCCACTGAGGGTTTAAGCCACCTGCCAAACGGACAGCGCACGACCCCCGCATTAGGCTGCGGCTTCCATTCCTGCCAGTTGTGGAGGTTGACCTGTTCCTGGTGGTGCTCGTGCGGCACCTGCATGGGTCTACAGCTCCCATCCCGTCCACTGCAAAGACAAACTGGCTCCCTTTCTACCGTGGGGTCAAAACAACAGCTTTGTAATTGTGTGCATGCCTGCTCACATGTCCCTGGGTCCTAAAAGCAGTTCAAGTCCACAGACTCTGCCCCAACACGGTTGCTGCAGCAAGCCTGGAAAGAAAGGCAGATTTTATATCATTCGCCCTAGCCAGCAGGAGGAGTCTCAGCCCGCATCACCCAGCTTCCCCAGAATAGGGAGAAGGAGCAGTTGTCCTACAGCCTCCCCAACCACTAAATTCAGGAAGTGAAGGGACCATGACAGATGCACACTGACTCCAAATGTAGCAGGAGACCAGAAATAAGAAATAGACATCCCCTCTATCCCAAAACTTGGCCCCAACAGTGCATCCTTGCTTCTTCCCTACACCAAGACTCCAAAAAAGTACCAATCTGGGCTTCGGTGCACTACTACTGAACATAATCCCTTCATGTCAATGAGGAAGAACCCAACATACAGGATGATTTCCTTAAAACTAAAACTCATCAAAAAGATCGGGAAATTTATCAAGACAGCATCTTAGATCTTGAAGGTTTGGAATAAGTGAGAGAGAAGTTCAAGTAGCAATTCTAAAGACTCTGAGATAAATGAAAACATGCTGGCAGAACACTATGGCTGAGATAAACAACATAAAAAAGGAAATGAATGACATAAAAATAACTCCATGAACAAAAGGAACAATTTAACAAAGAAATGAAACCCCAAGGAAGATTGACATAGAAATGTGAGAGATAAATAATACAATAAAAAAAGGGAGAAATTAAATACTGCCGTAGGAAACAGGGCCAACCACATGGAGGAAATAATTATTGATATTCAAGATCAGATCTTGGACACAGCTAAGAAAGAGGAAGGGAGGGAATATAGAAACAAAAGGATTGAAAGAATTCTACAAGAAATATCTGACTCCATGAGTCAAACCAACATTAGGATAATAGAAATCAAAGAAGGGGTAGAGCATTCTACAGAGAGCACAATCAAACAAATAGTAGATGAGAACTTTCCAAACCTATGGAAATATCTGGAACCCCAAGTGCAAGAAGAAAATAGGTCCCCTAGATACGGGGACCTTAACAGATCATCTCCAAGATGAAAGATATCCAAAATTAAAGAGAAAGAGTCAATTCTCAAGGCAGCCAGGGAAACAAGAACTATAACTTTTAGAGGAAAACCCATCAGGATGGCATCATATTTCTCAGCAGAAATGCAGCAAGCCAGAAGAGAGTGGAATCCAATATACAAAAACTGAAAAGAGAGTATCTTATAGCCAAGGATAATTTATCCAGCAAAATTAATTTTCAGATATGAAGGTGGAATAAAGACCTTCTCAGACACACAGAAGCTGAGGGAATTTGCCAGAACATGGCCAGCACTCCAAGAAATACTGAAGGAGTCTCTAAGACCTTAAACAAAACATCAGGAAAAATGGAACAAAGTTGGGGCAACGGGAATGAAACAAAAATAAAACAAATCAAACAAAGAAATAAGTAATGTTCACAGGAAATCCTCCTATATCGATCATCACTCTAAATGTTAATGGGCTGAACTCACCATTACAAAGACGCACAGTAGCAGACTAGGTTAAAAAACAGAATCAATCTCTGTGCTTTCTCCAGGAAACACAGCTCAGCCATAAGGACAAACACAGACTCAGAGGGTAAGGATGGGAAACAATACTTCAACCAAATGGTAACCAGGGAAAAGCAGGAGTTGCCATGCTTATACCTAATTAAATAAATGTCAGGATAAAAGGGATATTAAAAGACAATGATGGACATTACTTATTGATAAAAGGCACAATACAACAACAATAATACTTGACACTAATTAATATATATGCTCCTAACCAGGATGCACCAAAATAGACAAAGAAACTACTAACAGATTTGAAAGGAGAAATTGATGAATACACAATCATTGTGGGAGACTTAAACACCGCACTAATAGCCATGGACAGATCATCCAAACAGGAAATAAATAAGGAAACATCAGCACTGAATGACATATTACAGCTATTGGCCATAATTGATATTTGCAGGACACTTCATCCAGCAAAAGGACATTATTTGTTCTTTTCTAGTACACATGGAACATTCTCAAAGATATCCCACATGCTGAGACACAAAAGAAGCCCCACGAAATTCAAGAAGCTTGAAATTATCCCTTCTGTATCCTCAGCCCACGATGCTTTGAATTTGGAGATCATCTGTAAAAGGAAAGCAGAAAAAAAACACATATAAATGGAGATGAAGAACGCTCATTTAAAAAGGACTGGATAAAAGAACAATAAGGAATGAGAGTAAAAGATATATACAAATAACTGACATTGAAAACAAAATATACCAGAATTATTGGGACACAGCGAAAGCAGTGACAAGAAGGAAATTTATATCAATATAGGCCTGACTTAAGAAACAAATAAAATCACAAGGAAACAACATAACATACCATCTTAAAGAACTAGTAATAGAAGAGCACACAAAACCCAAAATCAGCAGAAGAAAAGAAATAATAAAAATTGAAGCAGAGCTATACCAATTACAGAACAGGAGGACAATAGAAAAAATGAATATTACAAGGAGTTGGTTCTTTGAGAAAGTCAACAAAACTCACAAAACCTTGGCGAGACTAATCAAAGGATGAAAAGAAAGGACACAAATACCCAAAATTAGAAATGAAAGGGGAGAAATTACCACTGATACAACAGAAATACATAGGATAATATGAAAACCTTATGAAGAACTTTATGCCACTAAATTTAACAACCTAGAAGAATTGGTAAAGTTTCTAGAACCTTATAGCTTACCTAGATTGAACCAAGAAGACCTCGATAATCTAAATACACCAATTCATAGTGAAGAGATTAAAATGAGTATCCATAATCTCCCTAAAGGCAAAAGCCATGAACCAGATCTTTTCACCAGTGAGTTTTACCAAGCATTCAGAGAATAATACACACCTATCCTCCTCAGACTCCTCCAATATAAAGAAGAAGAAGCAATACTTCCTAACTCGTTCTCTGAGGCCAAAATCACTCTACTACCAAAGCCTGTCAAAGACAATACAAACAAAGAAAACTATAGAAAAATATCTCTGATGAACACAGATGCAAAAATTCTAAACAAGATATTAGCAAACAGAATATAGCGATGCATCTAAAAGATCATACCACAAGATCAAGTGGTATTCATCCCAGGAGCACAAGGATGGTTCAACATGCAAAAATCAATCTATGTGATACACCACATAAATAAAATCAAAGATGAAGGACATATGACCATTTCCCATTGATGCAGAAAAAGCTTTCAAAAATATACAGCATCCATTTATGATCAAAACACTAAATAAAATAGGTATAGAAGGAAAGCATCTCAACATAATAAAGGCCATATATGACAAGGCCTCGGTTAACATCATGGTCAATGTGGAAAAGCTGAAGCATATTCCCTTAAAATCAGGAACAAGACAGAGATGCCCTCTGTCACCATTGTCATTTAATATAGTAATGGAACTTCTAGCCACAGCAATCGGGCGAGAGAAAATAATCAACGGTATCCAAATTTGGAAAGAAGAGGTCAAATTGTCACTATTGCTGATGACATTTCGCCTTATATAAAAAATTCCAAAGATTCTACCAGGAAACTATTAGAAGCAATAAGAAAATAAAATAAAATTGCAGGATACAAAATAAATATAAAAAAATGAACAGCATTCCTATATACAAACAACGAATCCACAGAAAAAGAAAGGAGGGAATCAATTCCCTTTGCTATCAAAACAAAGTGAAAGAAATACTCGAGGTTTAAGTTAATGAAGAAAGTGTCAGTCTTATACACAGAAAAGTATAAGACACTTTTGAAAGAAATTGAAACAGACGTTCAGAGGTGAAAAAATATCCCCTGTTCATGGATAGGAAAATTTAACATTGTTAAAATGGACATTCTGCCTAAAGCAATCTACACATTTAATGCAACACCCATGAAAAGTCCACAATCATACTTTCATGAAACAGATAAAAGAATTAGTAAATTCATATGAAACCATAAATGACCTCGAATTGGCAAAGCATACTACATAAAAAGAATAAGGTTTGTGGCATTACATTCCCCAACTTCAATTGATATTACAAAGCATCAATAGTCAAAACAGCTTGGTACTGGCAGAAGAACGGAAATATAGACCACTGGAATAGAACTGAAAACCCAGAAGTAAACCCACAAAATTATGGACAAATAATTTTTGATAAAGGAACAAAAAACACACAATGAGGAAAAGACAGCCTCTTTAGTAGGTGGTGCTGGGAAAACTGGAATAATATGTGCAAAAAATGTACTTGGGCTGTGAACTCTCTCCATATACAAAAATTAACTCAAAATGGATTAAAGACCTTCATATCAGAACTGCAAAAATAAACTGTTTAGAAGAAAACATTGGTATTTTACTTAGAGACCTAGGATTCAAGGAAGACTTCATGAACCTGACCTCAAAGGCAAGGGAAGTAAAAGCAAAAATAAATGAATGGGATTTTATCAAACTAAAAAGCTTCTGCACAGGAAAAGAAACCATCAACAAGGCAAAGAAACAGCCAACTGAATGGGAGAAAATATTGGCAAATAACGCATCAGATAAGGGTCTAATATCTAAAATATATAAAGAACAAATCAGCCTTAATAAGACAAAAACAAACAACCCAATTATATACTGGGCAGAAGAACTAAACAGGCACTTCTCCAACGAAGAAGTACAGATGTGCAGCAGACACATGAAAAACTGCTCAACCTCATTAGCTATCAGGGAAATGCAAATCAAAATCACAATGCGGTATCACCTCACACCTGTTAGAATGGCTATTATCAACAAGACAAGAAGTAACAAGTGGTGGAGAGGATGTGGAGAAAAAGGGACTCTGGTACACTGCTGGTGGGAATGAAAACTGGTACAACCACTGTGGAAGGCAGTGTGGAGGTTCCTCAGAAAACTAGGAATGGAGTTCCCATTTGACCCAGTGTCAGTCCCCAGAGGGTTAAAGCTAAGTCCACTGCAAAGGGTTAAAGCCAGCCCCGCCGCCCAGGCTTGACCTTGGTATAATCAGTCCCTGTCTGGGGCTGAGGAATTCCTGGGGCTGACAGCTACTGCGCATGTACCGCCTTATAGAACCATGAAAACCTAAACAATTGCTACTGGGCAGATGCGGCAAGCTGCCACTTTTGTTTGAACACGTATATATAGTCCCAGGTGCGCAATAAAGTGGCTTGCTTGCTGGTGTGTTTATGGTCCCCCATGTCGGCTCCGCGTGTGTTTTTTCAATTGGGTGTACCACCGCCGAAACCTGCCCTGTCTGGAAACCTTGGCAATGACATTTGGCATAGTCGGCAGGATGAGGTGAGTACTACCCCCAGTGCCTCTGAGGGTCCCCGGGTGGAAGAAATGTGGCCTCCCACCTCCCTATGGCACCCAGTGGCCACGTATCTGGCCACATGGACAGCCCCAGAAGACTGGGATGAGATTAGGCCAACACCTAAGGATATCAAGAAGGCCCTGGAATCTATGGAGACGGACGTTCCCCCGGCACACCGGAAGGTGGCCGGTCGGGTAGCCTGGATGTTTCTGGCAGTGTTGCGCCACACCAGCCGGGAGATGCAGGAGCAAGCTCAACAGGTACGCCTGTTGCAGCCCCGGGAGGAAATGCTGGAAGAGCGCCTGGAGGCTGCTGTACGTATGCTGCAGGGCTCAGAGGGGTCTCTACACTCCTCCAGGGCAGGTAGCCTGATACCTATATTGCAGGCTCGCCCTTTGGTGCAACGGAAGGTCGAGCTGGAGCAGCAAATGGGGCTGGGGGGTCAGCCGCAGGGGCCCCCCAGGCCAGGCAGCATACGACAATGACTGTGTACTCGCCCGCTGAATTACGGGAACTGACGAAGCAGGTACAGCAAAGGGCTGGGGAAACGGTACCGGGCTGGCTACTGAGATTATGGGACGAGGGGGCGGAAGGAACAGAGCTATCCCCTGATGAAATGTCCCAACTGGCCTCCATTACGGTACTCCTCTCCTTGAGGCAAAGGCTGCAAAATATTGCCCATACCAACCATAATGCAGGGAATCACTCCCTGATCAATTGGATAATGGCAGCGGCCCGAACGGTTTGGGCAGTTGCCGGTGAATTGCCTGAGACTGTGAGCAAATGGTCCACGTACTCGGACCTAGTGCAAATCATACGGGAGATGGGCATGCGACAGTTGATGTTTCAGGTACACTACAATAGTCCTGATGAGGAGGTTTTCACCACTAGGATGAAGGACCTCATCCTAGCCTCAGGACCCCCAGGAACTTTTGGGACTATGGCGGCTCTTCTGGCCCCCTATGTAGATCGGCGGGTGCATGAAGTAACAGCCGCCCTAGCTCGATTGGGGGATGTGGAAGTGAAGCAAAAGAAAAAAGGCAGCCAGGTGAGGTCGCTAAAGGGCCCCAAGGGGCCCCCACCCAAAGGACGCCCGAAGAGTAAAGGGGCTCAAAAGGGTGGCGTTCAGCCTGCAGTGAGAATGAGCCAAAAGCAGATGTGGTTTGATCTATTAGCTGCAGGAGTGGCTGCAGAGAAAATAGAGCATCAGCCCACGGGGGTGCTGCTGGCTCTGTGGAAGCAGCTGAAGCCTGAGAGCAGTTCACTCCTCTGTCCGCTACTACACTCCCAATTCGGGAGTTGAGACTGACTGATTTTTACCCAGACTAGGGGTCTGGCCAAGGTACCCGGCTGAGGGGGGACCCGGGGGACCGGAGGCCACATGTTGAACTTGCTATTTACTGGTCCCCCCATAATGTGCAGCGGGTACTAGCCCTTGTGGACACTGGAGCTGATAGCACGTTGTTGTATGAAAACCTGGATCGCTTTAGCGGTCCTACGGCCACCATGGAGGGATATGGAGGCCGAATGATACGGGTCAAACAAGCAGTTGTGACCCTGAGCATAGGGTGATTGCCCCCACAAGACTATAAAGTCTATGTTTCTCCTATCGCAGAATATATTCTAGGGGTGGATGTGCTGCAAGGACTGGCGATTTTGACGACGATGGGAAAATTTCGCCTGCGTACGCAAGTGGTGAAGACTATTGTTCAGGGGCATCCTCATCATGCCCCCTTGGTATTGCCCCAGGCTACCCGTGATGTGCATACAAAGCAATATCGGCTACCAGGAGGGCACGAAGAGATTGGTCATACCATTCTCAAGTTTGAAGAAGCCCAGATAATCCGCCCAACGCATAGCCCTTACAATTCTCCCGTATGGCCAGTGAGAAAGCCTGACGACTCCTGGCGAATGACTGTGGACTATCGTGAGCTGAACAAAGTGACACCCCCGTTGTATGCAGCAGTGCCCAATGTAATGGATCTGATGGACAAACTCACACATGAACTGGGACAGTATCACTATGTTGTGGATTTGGCAAATGCCTTTTTCTCCATAGATATAGCGCTGGAGAGTCAAGAGCAGTTCGCCTTCACATGGGAAGGACGACAATGGACTTTCCTGGTGCTTCCCCAGGGATATCTGCACAGTCCCACCCTGTGCCACGGACTGGTGGCTCAGGACTTGGCCACCTGGCGGAATCAAGCAGGGGTCCATCTGTTCCATTACAGTGATGACATAATGCTAACCTCTGATTCTCTTGCAGAGCTCGAGACTGCGGCCACCTGTCTACGAGAAGCCCTGGAAACCTGGGGGTGGGCCGTCAACGAAGACAAGGTCCAGGGGCCTGGGTTGTCTGTCAAATTCTTGGGAGTTGTCTGGTCGGGTAAGACTAAGGTTATGCCGGAGGCAGTCATAGATAAGATACAGGCATATCCCCGGCCAACAACAGTGAAGCAATTGCAGGCCTATTTGGGTTTGTTGGGCTATTGGAGGGTGTTTATTCCTCATTTAGCCACTTTAACTCGCCCCTTGCATCGCCTAATACGGCGAGGGGCTACTTGGGATTGGACCCCAGAGATAGAGAAGTCATTTCGAGCCACCAAGCGGGCAGTGGCTCAAGCCCAAACCCTGCGGGTGGTTGACACCACCCTACCGTTCCTTTTAACAGTGTCAGTGGATGAGAATGGGTTTGGATGGGGCTCGTAGCAGAAACATGGGACTCGTAAAGTGCCCATTGGTTTCTGGTCTCAATTGTGGAAAGGGGCGGAAGCCCGCTATTCCCTTATAGAGAAACAGCTAGCTGCTATTTATGCTTCCCTTTTAGCCTGTGAGTCCATAACAGGTCTTAATCCTGTAACCATCCAATCACGGTATCCGGTAGAGGGCTGGTTATGGTCTTGGTTACAGACGCCACGCACAGGGATAGCTCAAACCCCTACCTTGACCAAATGGGGGGCCTATTTGGAACAGAGGGCTCGCTTCTCATCCAGCCCTTTATCAGATCAATTGCATGCCTTGCTAGGACCCATAGAATTTCAGGTAGAAGAGCCATCCCCACCGATGGACACTGAAATATCCATGGACAGCCCCTATTTAGAGGGGCAAGCCCCTATCCCGGCAGATGCCTGGTATACAGATGGCTCCTGCCAGGGGCAACCGCCTACATGGGCAGCTGTGGCAATACAGCCCTCTACAGATGAATTCTGGTATGAGACAGGGACTGGGCAATCCAGTCAGTGGGCTGAATTGAGGGCTATGTGATTAGTGCTGATGAATAAATCAGGCCCCGTACATGTCTGTACAGACAGTTGGGCAGTGTACAAAGGTTTAAAACTCTGGCTCCCCCGCTGGGCAGCCCAAGATTGGTTGATAGGGCACCGTCCTTTGTGGGGGAGGGCTCTTTGGCAGGACTTGTATAAACGGGGTCTTCGGGGGGGGCCACCATTTACCATGTTCCAGGACATAATCCTTTAAAGGCACCTGGAAATGATGCTGCTGATGCTCTTGCTCAAGTGAGGGCAAGCCAGTTACTGCCCTACCCGGGAGAGCCAGGTCCCTGGCTACACCGCAAGCTGGGACATGTTGGAGCCCGAACCATGGAACAGGTAGCTTGTCGATGGTGTATGTCCCTGACCCGGGCACAATGTCAACAGGCTGTGCAAGAGTGCCAAATTTGTGCAAAACAGCACCCCCACAGGCACCGCCCCCTGCGCGAACCAGGTGTTGTGCCAAGGGGTGGGCAGCATCGGGCCCTTACCAACAGATCATGTTTGTCAATATGCCTTCACAGCAGTGGATACAGGGACTGGGTTAGTATTTGCCTGGCCCACGGCTGCAGCCACTCAGGTACATACCCTTGCTGCACTTGATCAGCTGAGCGCTGCCTATGGGACTCCTATGGTGATTAGCAGTGACTGGGGCACACACTTTACTGGACACAAAGTGCAGGCTTGGGCTCGTCGGAATGATGTTGATTGGAAGCTGCATGTACCTTACCGGCCCCAAGCCGCAGGTATGACAGAACGATACAATGGTCTATTAAAGGACAAATTAAAGGTCTTGGGCCCCGGTCTATGCAAATGGAGAACCAATCTGCCCACTGCAGTCAGGATATTAAATGAGCAACCCAGACGTACTGGTCTGTCTCCATTAGACAAGGTTGTTCAAGGGTCACCCCGTTTCTTGAAGATATGTCCCAACCCTGCTGACACACACCTGGTGCCAAAAACACATAACGGGTCTTTGCTTCTCCCTGCTCCTGACTCGTGGGCACCAGGAAAACAAGCTTCATGGTCATGGCCTTGAACTACCGGGGCCTCCCATTAATCTTGGCTGGCTCTGATAGAACCTTGGGGTGTTGGACTTCAGGAAGGATTGCTCTTAAAACCATGGTTGGGGCGCTGGCCCCTCTCTGTGCAGGTGACTCTGCCGGAGAGGGCCAGAGGCCCTATACTAAAGGGAACATTTGTTTTTGCCCGCTGGCCCCTTCCTTTGTACTCCATCACCCCATTAGAGCAGCCTTGGCCCCAAACTCTTGGGGAACTTGTCTGGTATCACAGGCCAGGGGCAAAACCCTTACCGGCCACATTGTTGTCACAAGATGGACACATTGCCTGTATTTTACCTGAAGGTAAAGACTTCCTTTAATGGTGTCACTGTCTGCTTTGTCCTACCGCCCAGGCTAACGGCAGGCAATAGTATCCTGTCCTGGGCACATACGTTTGCTCAGGTGCACAATGCTTCCCACTGCTCGATCTGCATGGAAATACCAGTGGAGGCAGCTGAAGGCCTTCCGTGGCGGATCCACCCGGCTTCCCTACACAACTGGACACAGTTACGCACATTGAGCTGCACCGCTGAATGGGACCAACGGCGCCGGGCAGTGGACAACTTGCTCTGCAGGGACCATAATAACCAAGCCCCTCTGTTTGGTTATACGATGACTAATGGGTGGGGTTGGGTGGTGGGAGAACATGTGGAACTACGGGAACAAGTCCCGTTGTGTATAGAACAACACCGCTCAGCTGCTAACTGTATCACTGGTTGGGTGCCCCCACACTTGTGTCAAAATGTTACCCATGTGCTGACCCCTCGCACTTGGTGGAATGGGGCCAGATATGCTGGCATTCATCCCACAGATATCCTTCCAGCTGGATACCTCTGGGTTTGTGGACACTATGGATGGCCCTATTTGCCTGCAAATGGACTGGTTGATGTACATGGGGTCGCCCTTACATTGCTGGTAGAGTACTGGCAACCCTCCCTCAATTGCCTACTAATTGGGATGCTGTGTATCACCGTTGGCATCGCCAACGTAGAGCCGCCTGGTGGTTCTACCCTTTTGCTCTGGCCCTGCCCGGAGCTGCTGTCATAGATGTAGAATTACAAGTGGAAGCTTTAGCAGTGCACACAGTTCAAGCCCTGAATGCTACTAAACAGGCCTTAAGCCTGTTATTGGATGAAAAAGCCCAAATGCGTAAAGTTGTACTGCAAAATCGGATGGCCTTAGATCTATTGACAGCCTCCCAAGGTGGCACATGTGCTATTTTACATGTGGAATGTTGTGTATATATCCCAGATCACACTGAGCACATTCAGATAGCCCTGGCTGAAATGAACACAGAGGTACAAGCCATTGCCTCCTCCACAACAGACCCATTAACCTCTTGGTGGAATTCCTTGGGATCCACCTGGCGGTGGATCCTAATGATCCTAGCAATTATTGCTAGCAGTCTGGTAGTTTTTTGCTGTTCCCTATATTGCTGCTGTGGGTTGTGGGCTCAAGGACATGCATTATGGACAAAGTCCCATGCGGCAGCCTTGTAGGGGTGGAGTGTCAGTCCCCAGAGGGTTAAAGCTAAGCCCACTGCAAAGGGTTAAAGCCAGGCCCGCCGCCCAGGCTTGACCTTGGTATAATCAGTTCCTGTCTGGGGCTGAGGAATTCCTGGGGCTGACAGCTACTGCGCATGTACCGCCTTATATAACCATGAAAACCTAAATATTGCTACTGGGCAGATGTGGCAAGCTGCCACTTTTGTTTGAATACGTATATATAGTCCCAGGTGCGCAATAAAGTGGCTTGCTTGCTGGTGTGTTTATGGTCCCCAATGTCGGCTCCGCGTGTGTTTTTTCAATTGGGTGTACCACCGCCGAAACCTGCCCTGTCTGGAAACCTTGGCAATGACACCCAGCAATCCCTCTTCTGGGGGTCTACCCAAAAATCCTGAAAACCTTGTCCACAAAGACTGATGTACCCCAATGTTCATTGCAACGCTGTGCACATAGGACATAACATGGAAACAACCAAAGTGCCTTGCGACAGATGACTGGATAAAGAATCTGTGGTACACACACACAATGGAATATCACTCAGCTATAAGAAAACATGAGGGAGTTCTCTGGTGGTGTAGTGGCTTAAGGCTTCGGTGCTATCGGTGCTGCGGCCTGGGTTCGACTCCCATCTAGAAAGCTACCCATATACAAAAATATAAGCCAAAAAAAAAAAAACATAAAATAGTGTCATTTGCAACAAAATGGACGGACCTGAATATCATCATACTTAGTGAAATAAGTCAGACAGAGAAAACAAAGAAGTGTATGATTTCACTCATATGCGGAATATAAGAAATGAACAAATAAACAATCAACCCATGGACATAATCAAAAGTTCAATGTTTATTTGGGAATGAGTGGGTTAGTGAGGGGATAAAGGTGAGGGGGTGTGGGAGGATGGAAGGGAAGCTAAATATAAGGTGATGGAAAGAGAACTCACACTGGGTGGTGAACAATAAGTTGACAATGCACTGTCGAATTGTATGCATGAAAACTATGTTATCCTTGCTAACAGATGTCACCCCAATAAGTCTAACAATAAAAATGAATTTTAAAAATTTTCTTCCAATGTTTTAGAAGTAAAATATACAACAAGCTTCATATAAGGCAGGCCTATATTTTGCCCAGGATGGCTTTGAATGTAGCCCAATACAAATACTTAAAATGTAATATTTTGTGGCATTTTTTTGTTATAGCTTATGAGCCATTGTTAGTACTAGTGGATTTTATGTGATTCCCAAGGCAATTCTATTTGCAATGTGGCCCAGGGAAGCCAAAGTTTTAGATACCACTTATGTAAATGATTGTCCTTTAGTGAAAGTGATAATTCAAAACACCTGTTTAACTCAACACTTCTATTCTACTCAAAGTTCTGTTACTGCTTTCCTTGGTAAATACTGACTTTTCTTTTGCTTTTTCTTAGGAAAATTCTAAAATATGACACACTTATTTTATTGAAATATGATTCCTCACAGTAATAGTGCCAGGTTTTAATAAAATTTGAAAGTTAAAATAAAGTTAGATGTTAAATGAAATTCAGCATAGTGATTGTTTTTATGTGGCCCACATGTTCTCAAGAAAGAACTGTGAATTTGTGCAGATGATAGTGATTACACAGCAAAAGACTTAATACAAAGAAACTTGAGGGGGCTAGCAGAAACCAAGATTAGCTGAGCTTAGTTAGCTAAAAATAAAAGAACTCATATGAGCCAGATATCGGAAAACAAGCTTACCTGATCTTGGCTAGCTGCAAGGAAAAATATTCTGTGATCCGATTCTACTTGTGATTTTCACATTGACAACATCTTGATATTGAAGAATCTGCATGTACACTTTCTGTACAAGAAGAGCTAACCCAAAGTACAGGGCAACTGTGTGCCTTGGACCCTGCTACATTAATCTGCCATGCCCATACTTCTCTCTTTGAATAAAACTTTCCAACTTGGATTTTCAGATCCCTCATGAAATTTTCACATTTGCTCAATACTCAGCAGCATTCAATAACCAGAAGAGAAGATATTACATGACTAACTGTTGCTGGTTCCACAAATTCAATATAACCTTTTAATTTGGTTGATGTTCATAAAAATCTCTTCAATGCTTGGAGATTGGAGGGCAAGATGGTTAAAGGAGAGTAGGGCCCTAAAGTGTCTCCCGAAAACACAATTGAACTGCCCTCAGCATCTAAGAGAGAAGACTGTGAGTGACAAAAACAGCAGCTGAGAAATCCATGTATTGCCAGTAAACACAAGAAGGTTGGAGAGAAAGGGGCAAGTCGGAGAGAGGGGAGGGATCAAAGACAGATCACAACAGGACCCGATCGTGGGTGACCATCCAGGAGCAGTTCAGTGCATGGGAGGGGTAGAGGACAAGAGGTGACAAGAGGAAAAGCCCTAGCAAAGGGGAAGAACAGTGGGACTCATTGGGGAGCTGGTCTGGGGAGCTGGAATTTGGAGTGGCAATTTGGGGACAGAGATTGGGAGCCAGCCTCTGTAACTTTTGAGTGTTAGCAGGGCACAGCAGTGACTCTGAACTGCAGAGACGACATTTTGGCTCTAGGCTCTCTTGGGAAACACAACGCAGGCAAGCACGGCTCCTGCGCAGGCCTGGGGTTCCTGGTCGCAACCTGCAGTTCCTGGTTGCAGCTCACTGCGGGGGCTAGCCGCCTGCCAAGCGGACAGTGCAGGACCCCTTCACTAGACTGCGGCTTCCATTCCTGCCTGCTGTGAAGGTTGACTTGCTGCTGGTGCTGCTCGTGGGGCTCCTGCATGGGGCTGCAGTTCCCATACCGCCCGCTGCAAAGACAAACTAGCTCCCTTTCTACCACGGGGTCAAAACAACAGCTTCGGAATTGTGTGCATGCCTGCTCGCATGCCCATGGATCCTAAGAGCAGTTCGAGTCCACAGACTCTCCCGAACACTTGGTCGCTGGAGCAGGCCTGGAAAGAAAGGCGGTTTTTAAGCATTCACCCCAGCCACCAGGAGCAGCCACGACCCGCATCACCCAGCTACCCCAGCATAGGGCAGAAGGAGTTGTCCCAGTGTGCCTTTTCTTGGCATCTTTCCTTTCCTACAGCCTCCCCAACCAACTAAATGCAAAAAGCGAATGGACCATGACAGATGCACACTGACTCCAAATGTAGCAGGAGATCAGAAATAAGAAATAGACAATCCCTTTCTCCCAAAACCTGCCCCCAACAGGACCACCTTGTGTCTGCCCTACACCAAGACTACACAAAAGTACCAATCAGGGCTTTGGTGCACTACTACTGAACATAACGACTTCATGTCAATGAGGGAGAAACCAGCATACAGGATGAATTCCTTAAAAATAAAGTCCTCAAAAAGATCAGGAAATTTATCAAGACAGCATCTTAGATCTAGAAGGTTATGGAATAAGTGACAGAGAAGTTCAAGTAGCAATTCTAAAGGCTCTGAGAAAAATGAAAACATACTGGCACAGCACTAAGGCTGAGATAAAAAACATAATAAAGGAAATGAATGACATAAAAATAACTCCATGAACAAAAGGAACAATTTAACAAAGAAATGCAAACCCTACGGAAGATTGACATAGAAATGTGAGCGATAAATAATACAATAAAAAAAGTGAGAAACTAAATACTGCCATAGGAAACAGGGTAAACCACATGGGGAAAATAAGTAGTGATATTGAAGATCAGAACATGGAAACAGCTAAAAAAAGGTAGGGAGGGAATATACAAACAAAAGGATTGAAAGAATTTTACAAGAACAATCTGACTCCATGAGACAAAACAACATCAGGATAATAGAAATCGAAGAAGCGGTAGAGAATTCTACAGACAGCACACTCAAACAAATAGTAGATGAGAACTTGCGTAACCTATGGAAAGATCTGGAACCCCAAGTTCAAGAAGGAAACAGATACCGGGACCTTAACAGATCTTCTCCAAGACACATGATACTAAAGATATCCAAAATTAAAGAGAAACAGTCAATTCTCAAGGGAGCCAGGGAAACAAGAAATATAACTTTTAGAGGAAAACCCATGAGGATGGCATCATATTTCTCAGCAGAAATGCAGCAAGCCAGAGAAGGTGGAAACCAATATACAAAAAGTGAGAAGAGAGTAACTTATAGCCAAGGATAATTTATCCAGCAAAATTACTTTTCAGATATGAAGGTGGAATAAAGACCTTCTCAGACACACAGAAGCTGAGGGAATTTGCCAGGACAAGGCCAGCACTCCAAGAAATACTGAAGGAGTCTCTACGACCTGAAACAAAACATCAGGAAAAATGGAACAAAGTTGGGGCAACGGGAAAGAAACAAAAATAAAACAAATCAAACAAAGAAATAAGGAATGGTCATAGGAAATCCTCCTATATCGATCGTCACTGTAAATGTTAATGGGCTGAACTCACCAATAAAAAGACACACAGTAGCAGAATAGATTCAAAAACAGAATCAATCTCTCTGCTGTCTCCAGGAAACACACCTCAGCCATAAGGACAAACACAAACTCAGAGTGAAAGGATGGGAAACAATACTTCAACCAAATGGTAACCAAAGAAAAGCAGGAGTTTCCATGCTTATACTGAATGAAATAAACTTCAGCTTAAAAGGGATAGCAAAAGACAAGGACGGATATTACATAATGATAAAAGGCACAATACAACAACAATACTACTTGACACTAATTAATATATATGCTCCTTACCAGGATTCACCAAAATAGACAAAGAAACTACTAACAGATTTGAAAGGAGAAACTGATGAATACACAATCATTGTGGGAGACATAAACACCGCACTAACACCCATGGACAGATCATCCAAACAGAAAATAAATAAGGAGACATCAGCACTGAATGACACATTACAGCAATTGGCCATAATTGATATTTGCAGGACACTTCATCCAGCAAAAGGAGACTACTTCTTCTTTTCTAGTGCACATGGAACATTCTCAAAGATATCCCACATGCTGAGATGCAAAAGTATCCTCCCGAAATTCAAGAAGATTGAAATTATACCATCTGTATCCTCAGCCCACCATGCTTTGAAATTGGAGAACAACTGTAGAAGGAAAGCAGAAAAAACTCATATACATGGAGATGAAGAAGAGCTCATTTAAAAAGGAGTTGATAAGAGAACAATAAGATATGAGAATAAAAAATATATACAAATGACTGACAATGAAAACACAACATACCAGAATTATTGGGACACAGCGAAAGCAGTGATAAGAGGAAAATGTATAACAATACAGGCCGGTCCTAAGAAACAAGAAAAATCACAAGAAAACAACTTAACATACCATCCGAAAGAACTAGAAATAGAAGAGCACACAAAACCCAAAGTCAGCAGAAGAAAAGAAATCATAAAAATTAAAGCAGATCTATACCAATTAGAGAACAGGAGGACAATAGAAAAAATGAATATTACAAAGAGCTGGTTCTTTGAGAAAGTCAACAAAACTGACAAAACCTTGGCGAGGCTAATCAAAGGATGAAAAGAAAGGGCACAAATATCCAAAATTAGAAATGAAAGGGGTGAAATTACCACTGATACCTCAGAAATACATAGGACTATAAGAAAATCATATGAAAACCTTTATGCCACTAAATTTAACAACCTAGAAGAAATGGACAAGTTTCTAGAACTGGATAGCTTACCTAGATTGAACCAAGAGAATCTCGATAATCTAAATAGACCAATTCATAGTGAAGAGATTACAATGAGTATCCATAATCTCCCTAAAGGCAAAAGCCATGGACCAGATCCTTTCACCAGTGAGTTTTTCCAAGCATTCAAAGAATAATAAACACCAATCCTCCTCAGACTCCTCCAAAATATTGAGGAAGAAGCAATACTTCCTAACTCGTTCTATGAGGCCAATATTACTCTAATACCAAAGCCTGGCAAAGACAATACAAACAAAAAAAACTATACACCAATATCTCTGATGAACACAGATGCAAAAATTCAAAACAAAATATTAGCTAACAGAATATAGTGATGCATCTAAAAATCATACCTCAAGATCAAGTGGTATTCATCCCAGCAGCACAAGGATGGTTCAACATATGAAAATCAATCTATGTGATACACCACATAAATAAATTCAAAGATAAAGGTCACAGAAAAAGCTTTCAACAAGATACAGCATCCATTTATGATCAAAACACTAAATAAAATAGGTATAGAAGGAAAGCATCTCAACATAATAAAGGCCATATATGACAAGGCCTCGGTAAACATCATAGTTAATGGGGAAAAGCTGAAGCCTATTCCCTTAAAATCAGGAACAAGACAGTGATGCCCTCTGTCACCATTGTTATTACATATCGTAATGGAACTTCTAGCCACAGCAATCGGGCAAGAGAAAGGAATCAAAGGTATCCAAATTTGGAAAGAAGAGGTCAAATTGTCACTATTGGCCGATGACATGACGCCTTATATAAAAAATTCCAAAGATTCTACCAGGAAACTATTAGAAGCAATAAAGGAATGTAATAAAGTCGCAGGACACAAAATAATTGTAAAAAAAATCAACAGCATTCCTATATACAAACAACAAATCCAGAAAAAGAAAGGAGGGAATCCATTCCCTTTGCTATCAAAACAAAATGAATGAAATACCTGAGGTTTAAGTTAATGAAGCAATACCCAGAAAAGTATAAGACACTTTTGAAAGAAATTGAAACAGATGTTAAGAGGTGGAGAAATATCCCCTGTTCATGGATAGGAAAATTTAACATTGTTAAAATGGACATTCTGCCTAAAGCCATCTACACATTTAATGCAATACCTATGAAAATCCCACAATCATACTTTCATGAAATAGATAAAAGAATTAAGAAATTCATATGGGGCCATAAATGAACTCGAATTGTCAAAGCATACTACATAAAAAGAATAAGGCTAGTGACATTACATTCCATGACTTCAATTGATATTACAAAGGATCAATAGTCAAAACAGCTTGGTACTGGCAGAAGAACAGAAATATAGACCAAGGGAATAGAACTGAAAATCCAGAAATAAACCCACAAATTTATGGACAAGGAATTTTCGATAAAGAAGCAAAAAACCTACAATGAGGAAAAGACACCCTCTTTAGTAGGTGGTGCTGGGAAAACTGGAATAACATATGCAAAAAATGAACTTGAGCTGTGAACTCTCTCTTTATACAAAAACTAACCCGAAATGGATTAAAGACTTTCATATCAGACCTGTAACAATAAACTGTATAGAAGTAAACATTGGTACTAAATTTATAGACCTAGGACTCAAGGAAGACTTCATGAACCTGACCTCAAAGGCAAGGGAAGAAAAAGCAAAAATAAATGAATGGGATTTTATCAAACTAAATAACTTCTGCACAGGAAAAGAAACCATCCACAAGGCAAAGAGACAGCCAACTGAATGGGTGAAATTATTTGCAAATAACACATCAGATAATGGTCAAATATCTAAAATATATAGAGATCTAATAAGGCTTAATAACACAAAAACAAAGAACCCAATTATAAACTGGGCAGAAGAACTAAACAGGCATCTTCTCCCACGTAGAAGTACAGATGGGTAGCAGACATGAAAAACTGCTCAATCTCATTAGCTATCAGGGAAATGCAAATCAAAATCAGAATGAGGTATCACCTCACACCTGTTAGAATGGCTATTATCAACAAGACAAGAAATAACAAGTGCTGGAGAGTATGTGGAGAAAAAGGGACTCTGGTATACTGCTGGTGGGAATGAAAACTGGTACAACCACTGTGGAAGGCAGTGTGGAGGTACATCAGAAAATGGGGAATGGAGTTCCCATTTGACCCAGCAATCCAACTTCTGGGGATCTACCCAAAAAACCTGAAAAACTTTGTCCACAAAGACTTATATACCCCAATGTTCATTGCAGCGATGTTCACAGTGGACATAACATAGAAACAACCAAAGTGCACTGCGACAGATGACTGGATAAAGAAGCTGTGGTATATATACACAATGGAATATCACTCAGCTATTAGAAAACATGAGGAATTTCTCTGGTGGTGTAGTGGCTTAAGGATCCAGTACTATCAGTGCTGCGGCCTGGGTTCGACTCCCATCTAGAGAGCTACCCACATACAACAAAAAAAGGCAAAAAAAAAAAAAAAGAAAAAAGAAAACATGAAATAGTGTCATTTGCAACAAAATGGATTGACCTGAAGATCATCATTCTTAGTGAAATAAGTCAGACAGAAAAAACAAAGAAGTGTATGATTTCACTCATATGCGGAATATAAAACTGAAAGGAACAAAGAGATAAGAAATGAACAAACGAAAAATCAACCCATGGACATAATCAAAAGTTCAATGTTTATTTGGGAATGTGTGGGTTAGTGAGGGGAAAAAGGGGATGGGGTGTGGGAGGATGGAAGGGAAGCTAAATATAAAGTGATGGAAAGAGAACTCACAGTTGGGTGGTGAACAATAAGTTGACAATGCACTGTCGAATTGTATGCATGAAAACTATGTTATCCTTGCTAACAGATGTCACCCCAATAAGTCTAACAATAAAAATGAATTTTAAAAATTTTCTTCTGATGTTTTAGAAGTAAAATATCCAACGAGCTTCATATAAGGCAGGCCTAACCAACACTTTGCCCAGGATGGCTTTGAATGTAGCCCAATACAAATACTTAAAATGTAATATTTTGTGGCATTTTTTTGTTATAGCTTGTTAGCCATTGTTAGTACTAGGGGATTTTATGTGATTCCCGAGACAATTCTTTGTCCAATGTGGCCCAGGGAAGCCAAAGTGTTAGATACCACTTATGTAAATGATTGTGCTTTAGTGAAAGTGATAATTCAAAACACCTGTTTAACTCAACACTTCTATTCTACTTAAAGTTCTGTTAATCCTTTGCTTGGTAAATCCTGAGTTTTCTTTTGCTTTTTCTTAGGAAAAATCTAAAAGGTGACACACTTATTTTATTGAAATATGATTCTTCACAGTAATAGTGCCAGGTTTTAATAAAATTTGGAAGTTGAATTAAAGTTAGATGTTAAATGAAATCCAGCAGAGTGATTGTTTTTATGTGTCCCACATGTTCTCAAGAAAGAATTGTGAATTTGTGCAGATGATAGTGATTACACAGCAAAAGACTTAATACAAAGAAACTTGAGGGGGCTAGCAGAAACCAAGATTAGCTGAGCTTAGTTAGCTACAAATAAAAGAACTCATATGAGCCAGATATTGGAAAACAAGCTTACCTGATCTTGGCTAGCTGCAAGGAAAAATATTCTGTGATCTGATTCTACCTGTGATTTTCACAGGTGACCACATCTAGATATTGAAGTATCTGCATGTACATTTTCTGTACAAGAAGAGCTAACCCAAAGTACAGGGCAACTGTGTGCCTTGGACCCTGCTACATTAATCTGCCGTGCCCATACTTCTCTCTTTGAATAAAACATTCCAACTTGGATTTTCAGATCCCTCATGAACTTTTCACATTCTGTCAATACTCAGCAGCATCCAATAACCAGAAGAGAAGACATTACATGACTAACTGTTGCTGGTTCCACAAATTCAATATAACCGTTTAATTTGGTTGATGTTCATAAAAATCTCTTCAATGCTTGGAGATTGGAGGGCAAGATGGTTAAAGGAGAGTAGGGCCCTAAAGTGTCTCCCAGAAAACACAATTGAACTGCCCTCAGGATCCAAGAAAGAAGACTCTGAGTGACAAAAACAGCAGCTGAGAAATCCATGTATTGCCAGTAAACAAGAGAAGGTTGGAGAGAAAGGGGCAAGTCGGAGAGAGGGGAGGGATCAAAGACAGATCGCAACAGGACCCGATCGTGGGTGACCATCCAGGAGCAGTTCAGTGCATGGGAGGGGTAGAGGACAGAGGTGACAAGAGGAAAAGCCCTAGCAAAGTGGCAGAACAGTGGGAGTCGTTGGGGAGCTGTTCTGGGGAGCTGGAATTTGGAGTGGCAAGATGGGGACAGAGCTTGGGAGCCAGCCTCTGTAACTTTTGAGTGTTAGCAGGGCACAGCAGGGACTCTGAACTGCAGAGACGACATTGTGGCTCTAGGCTCTCTTGGGAAACACAACGCAGGCAAGCACGGCTCCTGCGCAGGCCTGGAGTTCCTGGTCGCAACCTGCAGTTCCTGGTTGCGGCCCACTGCGGGGGCTAGCCGCCTGCCAATCGGACAGAGCATGACCCCTTCACTAGACTGCGGCTTCCATTCCTGCCTGCTGTGAATGTTCACCTGCTGCTGGTGCTGCTCGTGTGGCTCCTGCATGGGGCTGCAGTTCCCATACCGCCCGCTGCAAAGACAAACTGGCTCTGTTTCTACCGCGGGGTCAAAACAACAGCTTCGAAATTGTGTGCATGTCTGCTCGCATGCCCGTTGCTCCTAAAAGCAGTTCAAGTCCACAGACTCTGCCCCAACACTTGGTCGCTGGAGCAGGCCTGGAAAGAAAGGCGGTTTTTATAGCATTTGCCCCAGCCAGCAGGAGCAGTCTCGGCCCGCATCACGCAGCTTCCACAGCATAGGACAGAAGGAGGAGTTGTCCCAGTGTGACTTTTCTTGGCATCTTTCCTTTCCTACAGCCTCCCCAACCAACTAAATGCAGGAAAAGAAGGGACCATGACAGATGCACACTGACTCCAAATGAAGCAGGAGACCAGAAATAAGAAACAGACAATCCCTCTCTCCCAAAACTTGCCCCCAACAGGGCCACCTTGTGTCTGCCCTACACCAAGACTCCACAAAAGTACCAATCTGGGCTTTGGTGCACTACTACTGAACATAACGCCCTCATGTCAATGAGGAAGAACCCAGCATACAGGATGAATTCCTTAAAACTAAAACTCCTCAAAAAGATCAGGAAATTTATCAAGACAGCATCTTAGATCTAGAAGGTTCTGGAATAAGTGACAGAGAAGTTCCAGTAGCAATTCTAAAGGCTCTGAGACAAATGATAACATACTGGCAGAGGACTATGGCTGAGATAAACAACATAAAAAAGGAAATGAATGACATACTGGAGAAGATGTGGAGAAAAAGTAACTCTGGTACAATGCTGGTGGGAGTGCAAACTGGTACAACCACTGTGGAAGGCAATGTGGAGGTTCCTCAGAAAATTGGGAATGGAGCTACCATTTGACCCAGCAATCCCCCTTCCTGGAATCTACCCAAAGAACTTGAAAACCTTTGTCCACAAAGACTTATGTACCCCAATGTTCATTGCAGCGCTGTTCACAGTGCCCAAAACATGGAAACAACCAAAGTGCCCTGGGACAGATGACTGGATAAAGAAGCTGTGGTACATATACACAATGGAATATTACTCAGCTGTAAGAAATGATGAAATATTGCCATTCACAACCAAATAGATGGACCTGGAGATTATCATGCTTAGTGAAAGTAACCAGTCAGAAAAAACAAGGAACTATATGACTTCATTCTTATGTGAAATATAAAACTGAAAACAAGGAAAAAAGAAATGAAGAAAAAAATAACCCATGAGCATGAATAAGATAGGGAGGGGCAAAGGGGAGTGGGTGGGAGAGGAGGAAGGGGAAGCTAAATATAAGGTGATGGAAAGAGAACTCATACTGGGTGGTGAACTTATTATACAACAAGTGGACAGTGCACTGTAGAATTGTATGCCTGAAACCTATGTAATCCTTGCTAACAGATGTCACCCCAATAAAAAAATAAAATAAAATAAAAATAAAAACTTGTATGTAGATATGCAATTAGTACTACCCATGTATAATGTACATCCTTATTTCTCCATTACAAATTTTGGCAAAACTACTGTATAAACCCTGCAAAGTACGAAATGTTTTTAAATTGTTTTATGGTCATGAGTTGAAAGTGTCATATAAAATTTTTTATAAAAATATGTTAAAATCTGTCCAAAAATTTTTATAATACAAAATCAAGTACTGAACTATAAACAAATAATAATTAAATTAAAAATTAAAACATAAGATTTTTTAACTTAATTTTTGGTCCTAAAATGTGGGTATGCATTATACATGGGAACAAATTATACATTGTAAATTATGGTAGTTCTATTATAGTGATTCCAAAAGAAAACAATGTCAAACATGTGCTCAGCAGATGGAAAAAAAAATCTTCAGTACAGGGCATCCACCAAATAAAGAAATCTGAAAAAAACATAAAGCATGTAAATTTCTCAGTGAAAATCCAATATAGATCATTCAATGAAGACAAAAAGTAATATCTGTTACACATACAGATAATTGTCAAAGTTTTCCATGAAAGTAAGCAAACCAAAACTGTTCAGGGAAACCTCAGCTCATCCTGCCAAAAATACCCTCTTTTGTTAACATAAAATACATTAAGAATAATGTTTTAAATAATATATATTTCAGTTAATTGACACACAATAATATATATATATATACATACATATATATATATATATATATATATATATATATATATATATGTATGTATATATATTTCTCTTCAGTTCTCCATGCAAGGGTAAGAATTAATAGATTTTAAAAATGTATATGCAACACCAACTTTTATCAGGTCCATTTTGACTTAATATGGTCGGGGAATGAAGTGATTGTCATTGCCAAGGTTTCCAGGCAGGTCAGGTTTCAGGGGTGGTACACCAATTTGCAAACACACACGCAGAGCTGACATAGAGGGAGCACAAACATACCAACAAGCCAGCAACTTTATTGCACCCCTGGAACTATATATAGTATTCAAACAAAAGTGGCATCTTGCCACATCTGCCCATTAGCAGTTGTTTGGTTTTTCATGGTTACATAAGGCAGTACATGCGGAGTAAATGTCAGCCCCAAGAATTCCTCAACCCCAGAAATGGACTGATTATGCCAAGGTCAAGCCTGGGACGTGGGCCTACCTTTAACACTGTACAATGGGCCTGGCTGTAAGTTTTAACAGTGGGCTTTGCTTTAACACTTTGGGGACTGACACTCCAACCCTACAGGACCACTGCATGAGACTTTACAGATAATACATATCCTTGAGCCCACAGCCAACAGCAACAATATAGGGCACATCAAAACACTACCAGACTGCTAGCAATAATCACTAAAATCATTAGTATACACCATCAGGTGGAATTTAAGGTATTACACCAAGAGTTTAATGGGTCTTATGTGGAGGAGTCAATGGCTTGTGCCTTCATGATTATCTTGAACAGGGCAGTCTGAATGTGCTCAGCATGACCTGGGATATATACACAACTTTCCACATTTATAATAGCACAGGTGCCACCTTGGGAGGCTGTCAATATATCTAAAGCCATCCAATCATGCAGCACAACTTTACACATTTGTGCTGTTTCATCTAATAACAGGCTTAATTCTTGTTTAGTAGCATTA
>PVJL010010551.1:37587-48688 GCA_004026885.1 Lyroderma lyra | reverse complement strand
CCCCCCATCCCACACCCTTCACCTCTTCTGTCTGCCATAATGATGCTACAATTTTGGGTTTATCATTATGATCGTTTAAGCACTGTTTACGAGGTCTGACCATTAAGTTCACAAAATTGCCACTTTGCACTTACATTGGCAGCACTGGACAAACAGCTCGGTGAGGGGTCGTCACCTCGGTCTGTCTGTGTCTCACAGCCGTGTTCGTGTGGACGTGTGCCGGTGTCCTGCTGAGTGGCGTTCATTATTGTTGTGTGTTTTTGTGTGCTGTCAGGAGAACGTCGGAGCTTGAATTAGAGCAATGAACAAACATTAAATTTCTTATTAAACTTGGCAAGAGTGGAAGTGACATCAGGGACGTGTTAGTCCAGGTTGATGGGGATGATGCCATGAAGAAAACGGCCGTGTGCACGTGGGTAAACGTCTTTCCAAGGAGAGAGAAAGCCTCACTGATGAAGAGAGTCAGGACAACCAGTAGCAAGCAGAACTGATGAAAACACTAAAAATTTGTCGAATTGTGCATCAAAATCATCGGCTGACTGTGGGAACACAGCAGACCAAGGAAACACCGATAGAGAAACAGGAAAATCCGGGCAGGAGGAAGGTGGGTGCAGACATGGACCCGGAGGAGCTCACCCATGAACAAAAGCAAAGGAGAGTCCAAGTTTGCCAAGACCTTTTGGAGAGGCGAGATGTTGTTTTGGGCCGTGTTGTCACTGGTGATGACACATGGGGGCACCAGTAGGGCGTGAAACAAAGTGTCCAAGTGCACAATGGACGTCAGCCAGTTCTCCCCAACCAGAAACCGTCCATCAGTCCAAAACAAGAGCAAAACCATGTTGCTAACCTTTTTTGATACCAGAGGGAGTGTTCGTTATGAATTTGTACCAACTGGACAGTCGACCAAGTTCACTATCTGGAAGTGCTGAAAAGGCTGCATGAAAACGTTAGATGAAAACGACCTGAACTTTCCACCAACAGCTCATGGCTCCTGCATCACGACGATGCACCAGCTCACACGGCACCGTCTGTGAGGGGGTTTGTAGTCAGTGCGCACATCACTGTATTGGACACCCTCCCTGCCCACCTGGTCTGGCCCCCAGTGACTTTTTCCTTTACCTGAAGATAAAGGAAATACTGAAAGGAAGACATTTTGATGACATTCAGGACATCAAGGGTCATAGGATGACAGCTCTGATGGCCATTCCAGAAAAAGAGTTCCAAAACTGCTGTGAAGGGTGGACTGGGCCCTGGCGTTGGTGCACAGCTTCCCACGGGGAGGACTTGAAGGTGACGGCCGTGATGCTCAGCACTGAGGTGTGCAGCACGTTTCCTAGCAGAGTTCGCGAACTTAATGGTCAGACCTCCCCTGCGTGAACGAACACAGGCTCCACCATGTTCACAGTCCTCGTACAACTTTGTTTTGCTGTTACTCTGAGCACTTTTTTCTGTTGCATCTTTTCGACTCTTGAACATTTCCAGGAAACTCCTTTCAATAAAGGTAAAATGTTTCGGGCCAACACTTCCGTTTCCCCTCACCTTGGAGCCAGACCCTCCTGTTCCAGTCCCGTGAGGTCGCCCCCTGGGCCCGCTGGGCCCTTCGGACACCACGTCACCAGGCCCTTCCTTCTCCCCTCCCCCGCTGAGAGCTTCCATTCCGGGACCCTCCCCGAAAACGGGGTCAGGAGAAAGCCAGCGCCTGCGGGGGGCGGCCCCCATTTCTTCCCCTTATGAATATTCATGACGGTTTAAGGCGTTCTAAGGTCTGCTCCGAGTTCCTCGTTTCTGTTCTTTCCCTGTCGCTGGACTCTTCCTCGGTGGGCGCTTCTGCACTGAGGGAGCACGTGTCTCCAGCCCTGAGAGCGTCCGAAGGACGAGGACGCGCGCCTCGTGAGAACTCGGCTGCAGAAGATCTCTGGCTGCCGCCCTTCCAGCGGGTTGCCCTGGGGTAGGATTCTGGGTTGGAAGTCGTTGTCCCGTGGGATGGGGACGCACGGCCCTGCCTGCCTGCTCTCTGCTGCCAGTGTTGCCTTGGAGCCGCTGGGCGTCCTTCTGGCGCCTGGTCACTTGCAGAGGACCTGTAGCCAGTCCAGCTGTGGACTCCTGGCAAAAGGGAGTTAGCCAGACCGCGGTGGGCGTCGGCTTGTGCTTTAGCTCTCCAGGCCAAGCTTAAAGCATTTCTTTTTGGCTTTCGTACTTCTGAGATTCAGCATCTGCCCCGTAAAAGCTGCGTGTGACTTTTGCGTCCCCGTTGTCGCCCTGCGGAGTTGAACATGGCTTCCGTGTGCCTCCCAGGGGTGCTCCCACGGAAAGCGGCCTGGGTGGCGCCTCCTGCAGGTGTGCGGGGGGCTGACCTGGCCACTGCAGTGGGCTTGGCTGAGTCATGCCCTGGAGGGTGGCTGTCAGGTCCGGCTTTGGGGAAACACGTGCCACTGAGACTAGGCTGCACCTAAGGGAACCAAAAGGTGGGGAGAACTCAGGCCTTGACCCTGTTAGTAGGACGCTCGAGACAAATGCCCTGACTTGTCGTGGACCAGGATGCCCTGAATTGAGAGAGTGTCACTGCCGTTTACATTTTAGGTTTGGTTTGGAGCTTAATGCCACATGGGTGCCACTTTCTGCTTCTCAGCTTCCAGAAAGTTCCCCGGTGCTTTGTTCATGCCGTGCCAGTCTGTGTGGCCCTGAAGGAAACGTGCATCCGGAGTTGCGGATTTCAGCCGCAGAGCCATAGACGGACTCTCACTAAAGTCGTGCAGGACGCTGAGCGCCCCGGTCCCCGCAGGGCAGTCACCAGCTTTCCGGACCTCAGACCGCGGGTGCAAGATCCTTATGCTACGACCCAGTTGCACTAGGTCTGACCCAGTACAGCAGGTGACTTCTGTCGTTAGCAGCTCAGCCCCGTCAGAAGGCGGTGTCTGCAGGATGGAACGGAAGGGAGGGAGGGAGTCTTTGCTCCAGATGAATCACCTCGTTTTAGAGATGAAGACACTGGGGCCCGCGTCCCCACAGTGAGCTGGGGACACCGTGACCCACATTGGCGCTTCCCGACCTAAAAGAACTGCCTGCTGCTCCGTGTTGAAACAGTGAGTGTGATGCAACGCAGGGAGGCAAGAATGATGTCGCCAGGGGCCAGAATCACTGAGCAGAGTCTTCGGGTCAGCGTGGAGAGCTGGCTTTGTGGAGTCACCCGCGTCTCTGGGTGTCGTGAGCGTCCAGCTGGCGTGTTGACGGATCTCCCCCTGATTTGCTGGGACCCTCGCAAGGTCCCCGCGGTGAGCTTCGGGCTCCACCGTCCCCCCGACCCCCATCATGGAGCCCCAGTTTGTTAAAGGCGCTCTGGACACAGGAAGAGCGCTCAGGACCTTCTCTGCTCTCAGCCGTCCTGGCGCGACTTGACCGCCTGTGCTCGGTACAAGAGGTGTAACATCCCGCGAATGGCCGTCCCGCCTTTGCCAAAGCATGAGGGTCACTCCGCCCTGGACAGCCTTTCCCAGGGAGAATTCACTTCAAAATGCTTTCACTCGTCAAAGGACACGTTGTTATGGGAGCCACCGTCGGCGCTTGTGTTTGCTAAAGCGACACTGAGACCCGCTGGATGGACACGGTCACTTTAACGGTCATATTCGTTCTCAAACACAGTTGAAGGCCTGTTTTGCTGTTGTTAATGAGACCTCTAAAGAAAGCTTTGACCTCTTCCTGTCACACTCGTCTGTGGCTGCTCCACACGAGCCAGCGTGCCCACAGACAGAGGCGCGCACGCACTCCAGGCCTTCGCGGGCAGGCAGGTCACATGGCACAGTCAAGACCGGAGATGCCCTTGCGACCCTGCAGTTTGGGGACGGGGTGTTGCACCAGCCGTCAGCGGCCTCGGGGCCCCTCGTCCGGGGCTCAGCAGCTCGGGAGGTGCCTGGGACCCCCATCCGCCTTCATACGTGGGACTTTGTGGGAACCCCCCGCGGGGTGCTCCTCCCCTGAACGGTATGCCGCGGGGGCGGGCGGCCGTGTGGAAACCTCATTGGTCTCTCAGCTCACCTTCGTAGGACAGTGTGCTGGGATGCCAGGCCCGTGTCCACGATGGAAGCGCTGTCCTCCGTGTCTTACACGAAGGAGGGGGCCCCGCTTTGAGCGCCGCACGTGTGCGTGGGGCCGTCGTTCGTCGTTGAGTTTTGCAGTTTTGATACGGCTTTGCCCCTTTGTGAAGACGTGTGTGCACTCTGGCACCCGCTGCTTTCTCAGTTTACCTTTTGAGTTTACAACACCTTCGGGTAAACTGAGAACAGTAACGCGCATCCTTGTGTTCTGGGTTCCCGTGCGGGGGTTACTGAGCGACCTTAACGAGGGTTATTCTCGTAATTGAGGCAACACGGTGTCGTAAACTCAGCCTTTCCTCAGAGATGACCTCCGCGTGTTTAAAGACATTTAACCGTGCAGTTTCACTTTTGGGTCGAGTTCTAAGTCTGCTCAAGTAGAATTTTAAATATAATCCAGTGCACATGGAAAAATGTCACTTAAAAATTGCTCTTCCGGGGGCTCCCTGGTGGCGTAGAGGCTTCGGCGCTCTCACTGCCGCGGCCTGGGCTCGATGCCCGCTCAGGGCGCCCACCAAGAGAAAAGCAGTGCTTTTCTGTTGTTTTGTTTTGTTTTGTTGTTGTTGTTTTGCATTCGCTGGTATTCGTGAGCACGTACGTCCATGTAGCAACATGGAAATCGATCGTTTCCACGAACACAGTTCATCTTTAATGACGTCCCTCCGTGAAGCTGGGACATTGAGCACGTTGGTGTGTCCGTGCCCGTGTGACTGAGACGTCGGATGCTGCTGCCCGCGGGGCCTCTGCCGTGTGCGGGTCTCGCCTGGAGCGGACAGGTGGGTGTCTTACGGCTGTGAGCCCATGATGGCCACCTGCATGTGGCTCTCAGCAAAAGCACTGTTCCCAGGTGACAGTCCCCAGACCGTCAGTGACGATCTTTGGCTTCTGGTTAGAGGAACTCCCAGAGGCTGAGAAAGATGCCCTGGCTTGCATTGTGTATCGGGGTGGCTTCTGAGACCGGGGGAGGGGCACCTGCCGCCACCCCCCTGGAGATGGGGGTGCGTGAGCTGCCCAGGGCACTGGCCTTTCTGACCTGAGCACCCACATGGCTGCAGCAGGGCCGGACTGGCTTCTCGTCGCCGATGAGGAGCCAGCTCTTCCCTTAAAGAGATTCACATTCATCGGAGCCAAGGTCCACGGCCCCCGTGTTCTCTGTGCTTCCCGGAAGGTCTTCACACACCGTGCGGACGTTCGCAGGCTCCACCGGCTCCGCTTCCTTTCCGTTCTGCGCGCTGTTGCTGCGGACGGCGCGCGTGAGGGGTTCCGTCGTTGGCGAGCACGCCCGGTATGCGCACGGTTACCTAATCGCGCTCGTTGACGCCTTCGTTCAACGCGCATTGAAGGAGCAACGCTAACAGCAAGTGTGATTCCTGAGCCCCTGCTGCTGGCCTCGCGGTGACCTACCGCGGGGGTGACGCTGGTGAGCGGACGGGGGGCCTCTCCTCGTGGGGCCCGCAGCTGGGTGTCAGGAGATGATCAACAAGTGAGCAGGCAGAGACGCCCGAGGAGGAGTCAGATGCGCCCTACTCGGGGACGCGAGGGGGCCGCCTGCTCTGCTTGCAAGGAGCCCGGTGGTCAGCGCCGTGTCGCTGCTGAATGTGACAGCTGTCCACGGGGTGGCACCTGGCCCCACTCGTGTGCCGTTGACAGACACCTGCAAAGAAATCCTCCTTGCCCAAGAATGCAACGATCAGAATACCGATTCCTGTGGGCACGGCAGGTTCTGCTGGAGCAGACTGCGAGGTTGGGGGGATTTGGGGGTCGTTTGGACTGACCGCGGGCGTCTCTCTGTGCTGTCCGCGGTCTGACCTCCCCCCACGTCTTCCCTGTGGACCCCCTTCTGTCCTGCCGCGTGCCATGTGCCCCGTGTCTGCGGCTCAGCGGGGGAATTTGCTGTCTCCTCTGGCTTTCACGTCCGATGTTACACGTACAGCAGCCGCATGGCGCCGTGGAGCGCGTAGGGAGCCGCTGGGCTTCCCCGCCTCGGCGTTCTCCCGTTCCTCGTCCCCGTGTTGGTTTTCTCCGGCGCCGGCCGTCCTGTTTGCAGTGACTGCGGCCGTGGAACCGCAGGCGGAGTTGTTGGCAGAGACGTGTGTGCTCCGCAGGAGCTCGGTGGCGGCCACGCCGAGGGACGGCTTTGTCTCTCGTGTTTAATTAGAGAAGGGGCCGAGGGTTGTTTGTACAGCTGCACACTGCCCGTGCGCGTGCCCAGAGGGCGCGGGCACACACACACCTGCCGGGTGAGGTGGCACCCTCCAGCACAACCAGGTAATTTGTTGGTTTTCAGGTGAATTTTTAAACTAAATGTGTGACGGGGGACTTTTTTTCCTCCTGGAACGCTTCCGGTCACCATCTTTCTTGTCTTCCTGTTTTATGCCTCCTTTCTGGCCAACAGTGAAAACAAAGAAACATCCCCTTCCGGTGGCTTTAGCAGGTCAGGCGGGGTTGCCGCCCAGACCGCGCGGTGGTCCGGCATTCACCGTCTCACTCACCTGCTGTGTTGTAATGACGGAGCCTGTCCACGTGGAGAAGAGAAACGCGTCCGTGTGTCTTGTGTTATTGGGGTTAAGGGGGCTCCCCAGGACGTACCAGGTTCTTCGCCGGAAGAGGTCTTCGCAGAACCAGATTCTCGCTGTCCCCTTGCATCTCAGCTCATGGCTTGGATTCTCCTGGGCAAACCTCAACACGAGCGATGTTTTTTTCTTTGTTTTTTTTTTCCCTTTGACAGTTTCCTTCTACTTTTGTGCTTATTCTCTATGACAGTAGATGCTCAAGCTCTCGCCATTGCTTCCTGGACCGAACTCCAGCAGAAATAAGCGCTCACGGAGGTGGGCCAGTATGTACGTGTGTGTGTGCGTGCATGTGTGTGCATACATGTACGTGCGTGTGCATGCGTGTGCATGTGTCTGTGCGCGTGCATGTGCGTGTTTGTGTGCATATGTGTGCTCACGTGTGTGCATGTGCCTGCAGGAGTGCGTGTGCATGCAGGAGTATGTGTGTGAGTGCACGTGTGTGCACAGGACTGTGCATGCGTGTGCATGTGTGTGAGTGTGCATGCATGTGTGTGCATGTGCACATATGTGTGTGTGTGGCTGGGGAGCAGGCATTCTGGACTGAGGTGAACTAGCCTCTACCAAGATGAACCCAGTTAAGTGACTTAATCTTTCTGAGCCGTTGGTTCCGTGTTGACACTTGGCCCCATATAAACCTCCGTCCTCGCACTGGGCCCTCGTGGTCTCAGATGGGGCAGGGAGGGTCTCGGCTGTGTGAAATCTTGTTGCTGAGCCTGGGACCTCGGCCAGGGATGGTCAGTACAGGAAGTCCGCCTGTGTGGGGCTGTGACCTTGAACAGCAGGTTGGTACAGTCTAGGCAAGGTCACTCACCCTTTGGAAAGGGGACTGGCTCGACTTGGGAGGCAGAGCCTCCCACGGGGAGGTGGGGAGGGGGCCAGGCGGGTTCCTGGAGCCGGGTGGGGACCGGCTGGAGAACCAGGCCGACCAGCAGGACAGAACCAAGGCTGGCTGGTGCTGCACGGAGGAGTGGGGCTGAAGCCCAGTCCCTTGCACACTTGGGTTTTTGGGGTGAAGGAGGCGCAGGACCCAGGGGGTCCCCTGGAGCTGCGGCCGTGCGAGCCACCAGGGAACTGCAGAGTGACTGGCTTCTTCTTGGGGACCCTGGACAGGGCCAGTGGATCGGTCTCTGGGCCAGAATGTGGTTGACCAGAATGGAGTGGACATTTACCGGGCAGGGGCCCGTATGACAACGGCTCTTTTCACCTCTAATCCCTAGAACATTCTGGGGCTTTTGATCAGATGATTAAAGCAGATGCCAAGGGACTGCACCTGGAGTCAAGAAGACCCAAGTCCTTCAGGCCAGGCTGCACGATTTTAGACACATCGATCGCTCCAAGCCAGTCTGCTTGCGAACATCCACGTACCCGGCGTCACTGCGTTGTGCAGGAGCCCTAAATGCGACGCAGACGCGCATGCAGCCAGAGCCCGGCAGGTCCTTCCGACTCACTGAGTTAACGTAACACATCACCTGTGTGTCGCACTGGGTGCTGACCCCGAGGTCCGGTGTCCTTCCGTCCCCGGCGTGCGTCCCCTCTGCCCTGTCCGTCCTCCCCCAGCCCCGTCCGCTGCCCGAGGCTGTGCGTGTGTTCGCCGCGTGTGCTCGTTCGTAGCTGTTCTGTGTCCCTCGTGTGCGTGGAGCCACGCAGCTCTGCACTCGCGGGGCCCGTGTGGTCGTGAAGGGCTGCGTCTCGTCCCTCCGTGTGGCTCCATTGGCCTCCCTCTTCCTCAGGCTGCCCGGAAGGTTCTCTGAATTTCTCAGTGGGTGTCTGGCGCCCCTTCCCCACCCAGGAGGATCCTCAGAACCTTGTCAACTCCTGCCCCTGAGCCCCGTCCCCAGCGTGTGCACGTGTGTCCTTACGAGGGAAGGGGCCCGATGGACAGCCTGACACCTGGGTCAGTCACGTGGCCGGCCTTCCGACTGGCCGTTTGTGGAGTCCGAGGGTTCGCCAGTGGCCTGAGAGATGGGCCCAGCCTGGTGTTGGTGAGGCTGGCCTTGAGCAGGGACAGTCCTGTGCCTGGTCCCTGAGGGTGGTTTCCCAGGTCCATGTGGGGGCCCGGGAAGCTGTAGTTTCAGGACGCACCCCGAGAAATCCCAGAGATCTGCCAGTTTGGGGAAGGACTTGCCAGCCAGCGCCCCACGTTGCAGATGGACACACTGAGGCCCAGAGGGGAGGCTGCGGGGGTGCTTCTCCCTGGCCGAGCAGCTGTGACGTGGCCAGAAGTCCCCCGGGCAGGATGCCGGGCAGGTCAGTGCCACGTGCAGAGAACCCCGAGTCAACAACCAGGCTGCTCACGACAGCAGCTCCCCGACCTTCGGGTATTTATTTCTTCTCTGGGCTTTTGGGTTTCACTGTCCCTTCCGCTGTCCCTTTCGCTGTCCCCTTCGTCACTCTTACCTCCCGGCTCCATTGCAGCGTATGACTTCGATCGGATCTCGTCTTTTCTCTTCTGACGTCTTTCTGTGACCGGGTCTGGGAGTTCGCGTGGAACTTACCGGTAACGCGGCTGCAGTGGGCGCAGAGGTTGACTCCTTCCGGGGCTGGGAAGTGCCCGTCAGGCCTGGTGGAGGCAGCAGGCACCGTGGCGGGGCAGGTCCTGTCGTGGCCTCGGGGGAGCGAAGGAGCCCACGGCGCTGGTCGGCTGCCCCGACTCGCTTTGCCTTTGGCGTTTGTCGTAATCCAGTGCAAAGCGGGACTGGAGCCGGCTGACCGCACTTTGCCTTGACCTCAGAGGGACGGCACTGCCCTGCGGCCGGGCCTGGGGCTGCTCCCCGTCTCTGGGCTCAAGCACACAGTCTCCGCGCCGCTCTCCCCACCGCCTGGTGGGTTCTCCGTGCTGATGGTCACCCCAGGGCGACCCTGCCTGCACCCTGCTGCGTGGACGCTTCCTGCCCACTGCCACCCCGCGCTGCCCGGCCTGTGTATCCCTCGTCCCCCTGTGCAAGTGCGTCTTCCTCGTGTTTCCCTCCTCTCTTGCTTCTAATTCACGAGTTTGGTCACCGCCACTAACGGAGAGAAACGCGGCTTCCGAGTTCGGTCTGTCGTTTGTAGTAAGTCACTACCTGTCGCGCTGCGTGGCGTGATCACCCTCTTCTCCCCAAATTATTTACAACTGTCTGGTTTGCTGATTCGTAAGAAACAGAACCCCGTGTCCCCAACATGTCACACGTTTAAACAGGCCTGAAACTGGGGCGCATGTCACGCTTCAGAGGGTCGTCGCTTACGCGCAGGTTGGCCGTTGCTCTGCCGTGACGGTGCATCGCGTAGTGGCACAGGCACCGCTTTTGCAGGACGTCTGTGAACGGCCGGGGGCAGGTGGCCAGCCTCCGGCGCGGCGCGGACCTGGGTGGTAACGGGGTTCATGGCGCCCGTGTTCTCCGGCCCAGCGCCGTGGGCTGGACGTTGGGTGGATCGTGGCGCCGCCCCCCGAGGCCCGCCTGGTTCGGCGGAAAGGCCGTCCTAGGGACAAAGCCACCTGCGTCCATCGAGACAGCGTCTGCGGATGAATTTCCTTCCGTAAAGGCACCCAGAGTCCCCGTCTGGACCTCTGCTTGGACAGACTGACGCAGCGAGTACGGAGACGCATTTCCCCGTCAGACCAGGGGGCCCCGGGGCCCTTGTCCACAGGTTGTCTTTCTTTGAGAAAAGGAAAAAGTGGATTTGAGCTGCGGACCGCGCGCATCTCAGGGCCGTGCGTCCCCAGAGTGCGGTCGGCGCTGGCTCCATCGACCCTGCCGTCCTCGCCATACCAGGGGGGCGGGGGCTGCTCCTTTCTCTGCATGTGTGGCTCCCTGCCGCACCACTAAGGTGGCCGTGCGGAACTCCTGGGGAAGCCATGGCCCCTCAGCCAGGTGTCCCTTGTCAAGTGCATCCGAAACGCGTCCAGACAAGGTTTTGCAGGCTGCCCGTCAGCCGCCGAGGGGCTCTCGTCTCCTTCTGTGTCAAGTCCACACAGCCCAGTGCCTGTCCTGCCGCCCCAGCTGGCCTGGCCACTTGGCTGTGACGTGCTCCACCGCTGAGGCCGGGCAGGCGTCTCCAGGGCCCCATGTGCGTGTGGAGCACCTGACAGTCAGCAAAGGGACAGGACGAAGCCGCGGCCCTGACAGACGGTGCCCAGGAAGCCCAGGCGGCGCACCACCTGCGAGGAATGCGGTTCCCAGCCTGCAGGTTTCCGTCTGAGCTGCTTCAGGGGGCAAGGGTCCGGCCCACGTGGGGGCGAGGGTCCGGCTCACGTGGGGACGAGGGTCCGGCCCACGTGGGGGCAAGGGTCCGGACCACATGGGGGCGAGGGTCCGGCTCACGTGGGGGCGAGGGTCCGGCTCACGTGGGGGTGACTCATGAGCAGCAAATGCAGACTCACCTGGTACTAGTCACTAGGGGGACGGGAAGGCACTCGGGGGACGGGAGGGCACACGGGGGACGGGAGGGCACACGGGGGAC
>PVJL010010551.1:0-37487 GCA_004026885.1 Lyroderma lyra | reverse complement strand
GAGTCCAGAACCAAGTGGGCGTGAGGCCCCGCCTGGGCCCCCCCATGGGGACCGGAGGCCCCGAGGGAGCACTTGGTATGAAGTCGGCACCGGGAGCCTGGCCGGAGGAGGGGAGGGGCGCCTCAGGAGGAGGTGGCAGAACAGGGGCCGGGGGCTTGGGGGGTCCGGGAGCCTGAGCAGAAGCCCCGGGTCATTCGTCGGGTGGTGACTGCTGGTGGCCCCGAGGAGCGCCCCCGAGAGCACCCACTCTGGCGAACTGCTGACCGTGATGACAGGTGGACGGAGAGGCGGGCACCGCGTTGGGGAGACGCTTAGCGGAGCCCTGGGAGCCACTCGGGGCCAAGCGGTCCGGGCCCGCCGTCGGGTCCCACCTCGCCCTGGTGCTGGGGCCGCGGGCGAGTGTGTGCGGCTCCGCTCATCCGCAGGGTGGGGACCGACTCCCCTCCTGGTGGGTTGTCCCGAGTCCTGAGGGGGCGCGTGCTTAGGAAGTCCCTGCAGCAGCGCTCAGGCACCAACGTCCTCTGTTTTCCTCACGCCGTGGGCCCCGATGCAGGGGGTGAGTGCCAAGGGCAGGCTTGCGCCCTCCCCCGAGTCCCCACGCCCCTGTGTGGCCCCCGTGTCTGCTGTCCCCCAGCCTGGATCGCCACCCGGTGACGCCCGACTTCCCCGGCGCCTGCCCGGGAGCGTGCACTGACATGGTCCGGCGCTCACCAGCCCCCTCTGTCCCCACGGCACTTGGCTGGCACTGGGGTGACACGTCCTCGCTTCCGTGTTGGCTTCCCACCCCTCCGGCGGGCCGGGACTGGTCATCAGCGATCCCCACAGCCAGGCGAGTGTCTGACCAACATGGTTCCGGAATGGAAACGGGATTCCCCCCCCCCCAGTAATAATGGGGTGCTGCAAGGAGGGGTGCGCGTCCTGACAGATGTGTTAGAGCGTCCCGGAGGGAGCAGACTGGAGAGGAGCCTTTCTGTGCCTGCACCCAGCGCCCACACACAGGGGTTTGGGGGTGTCCTGCAAAGCAGTTGTCACTGGTGGAGACCGATGTCACCTACTTTTTAAAACATGAATTTCGGTCTAGTAAGGTCATCCATTGAAACCTTTCCTTGGGGTTGTGGCTAACGTAACCGAGTCTGTTTAGGAACCTCGCAGGTTGTCACAGCCTTCCCCCAGATCGTCTTCGGTGCGGGATGGGTTTCCTGAAAACAGGCGGTCGTGCTCCCTTCGGTGTCCCAACGGCGTTTGTGACTTCCGTATTTCTCCGTCACTTGAAAGCACTTCGTTACCAAAGATGACAGAGGTCCTGCCCGACGGCTGGGACCCCGCCGGAAGGGCTCCCGCCAGCCCAGCGAGTCAGTGGGGACATGCTGACACTTGTCGAGCTCGTTCATAAGAACGGTGAACAAAAAAAGGGCGCGAGGACAACCACCCTCGTGACCTTCAGAGGACCCTCAGGACCTGTCCATTCTCTTGAAAGCCCCGCCCCCGCTGCTCCCGGTGAGGACAGGGGAGGCGTCTCTCCTGGGGGACGCGATCCAGCTGACTCCGGACATGAGGACGGAGGGCCCTCGGCGCCGTGTGTCCCCCGAGGGGGACCAGCCGGGCAGGCATCACAGTGGCTGCTCGTGTCACAGAAGTGGAGACGCCAGACACCCAGACAGCGTGCACCGCCTGACGGAAACGCCGCCACCACCTCGCGTGCAGTTTCACAGGAAAAAGAAGTCGAGCCTCGATCTGGCCAAGCGTCCAGACCCAGCTACCAGTTTTTCCCGTCCGCACAGGGACCGAGGAAGCTGCACGCTTCACGGGCTCCGGACAGCTTTACTGCCCAAATGAGTCTGTTTCTCCTACAAGGAAGTTTCCAGAGAAAGAGAGATGGCAAGAGACCTGCAAATTACAGGAAACTTAAAACGCACGTCTCTCCGTTTCGGTGTATGGCTTTTTGAGATCCTGTTTTAGTCATTTAGTGTGTGCGTTGGTGTGTGTACATGTGTGTGCACATGTGTGTACGTGTGCATATGTGTACATGTGTGCGCGTACATGCAACTGTGTAGGTGTGTACATGTTTTATGTGTGTACATGCATGCGTGTGTGCATGTGTGTACGGGTGTGCACGCGTACATGCATGTGTGTACGGGTGTGCACATGCATGTGTGCATGTGCATGTGTGTACATGTGTGTACATGTGTATCCAAAAGATGGAGAAACGTGAATGCCGACGGGATAGCTGATGACATTAAGGAATTAAAACAATTTTTAAGGCTGACAGATGGTATTGTTGTTAGGTTAAAAGGTTGTGTTTTTTTTAAAGATAAGTGGCAGTAGAAAATTAAATTATATGATGTTTCGGATTGACTTAAAATAATCTTGGGGTGGGATTCATTCCTCAAACATTTCTATACCTAATTCTTGGGGTTCAGAGACACTAACTACCAAGAAAACCCTCGCGTGAGCTTAGGTGACTTTAGCGTTTCCCTCCCAGGCACTTGGGTGGCGTCGTCATCTGGCCGGCGATTCATAATAGCGGATGAGACCCTTGGCCAAGGCCAGCTGGGCCCTTGCCCAGGACACCAGGGGCCTGCGTCCCCAGTGCGCTTTGGAGTTGCTATGGCAACGCTCTTCGAACGAGGTCTTCTGGAAGCCAGGGCTGTGGGTTGTCATTCCTGAACGTTTCTGTTCCTGGAGGATTGTAACTTCTGCTAAAGGGGTGACCGCTGACCTGACCGGCTTCCGGCTTCCGTTGGTTTTGCTTTTTTTTTTTTTAAGTTCTTAAATGGCTGCTTCCTGGCCAGCTCTGAAGACCCTTAGCCTTGAGGGGACTCTCCCTCCGGCTTTGCCTGAGTCTGCCAGGACGCCGCTCTGATGAAACGCACGAGCCTGACGCGTGCGGATTCCCTCCGGTGCCGTGTCAGCCGGACTGCGAGTGACACCTCTCTCCTGGGCCCGAGGCACAGTCAGCGTTTAAAATATCGTAGAATTGAATGGGCAGTAGCGACACGCATTGCAGATTGGGAGGATGAATACTATTGTTTGGAATTTGGGGTTCGTTTGCAGATATTTAGGTGTAAATGAGTTTCTTACTGCGGGTCACCTTCAGAAACTGTGGTACGAGGTGACAGCCCGCAGCCCGGAGTCAGTGTTCTGCACGTCGTTTCCCAGTCTCCCCGGCAGCACTCACGGACGGAAGAGGCTTTCTCCTTCCCGTTGTGTTATAATGCAGTTTTCGCTCCTTCGTCAACTCTCATCTGTCCGTGCGTTTGGGGGTTTATGTCTGGGTTTTCCGTTGTGACCCTGTGTGCTGCCGCCGTGAGCACCCAGCAAGTTTGTGAACTTAATTGTCAGATTTTGGGCCCGACCACAGCTGTGATGGCCATTCCGGAAAAAGAGTTCCCAAAGTGCTCTGAAGGGTGGACGAGGCGCTGGCGTCGGTGCACAGCTTCCCACGGGGGGTCCTTCCCAGGTGACCGCAGTGACATCCGGCAGTGAGGGGTGCGGCCCCTTTTCCGGGACGAGTCATGAAATTACTTGTCCGACTCGTATTGTGACGGAGGGAGAACTGGCTCTGGGTGGTGAGCGCACAAGGCAGCACATGGACGGTGCGTGCGGAATCGTACGCCGGGAGCCTGTGTCACTCTTACTGAGCAATGTCCCCCCAACGCATTTGACAATTAAAACTAAAGAACTCAAAAACCCGAAAAGACGTTGTGCAAACTGCCACCTCCGTGTGAGTTGGAGAGCACTGAGAGGGCGAGGCACACACACGACAGCAGGACTTCATCGTGAGCTGACAGGAAGGGGGAAAGTCCCAAAAGAAACACCAACCCCCCCACCCCCACCCCAAAAAGCCCCTAATCTAAACCAGTGTAGGAGCTCGAACCACAGAGTAGGCCCGGCCGTGGCCTTGTGCGGAGCGTGGCCTGTGCGTTACTTTTACGTCCGTCCCTCCCCTCTGCGCTGCGGGCAGCCCAGTTCCTGGCCCGGGCGGCCAGCCACGGACAGACACTGACCGAACGGAAACACCGGGAACTGGATTACCTGCTGCAGAGGACCGAGGGGAGGACGTGGGGCATGTTTACAGGCTTTCCCGGTAGCCAAGCTGGTGGCACTGACCTGTTCTACCCACTCATTTACTGGGGCAGCCTGCGCACACGGGTGACGTTAGAGCCCGACGAGGCACCCGGGCTGCCCACCGTCTGGTGGAGGGCGTTACCCACCCCTCACCAGCATCGCACATTGACCGCTTCGCACCAAACACACTGCGTGACCTTCTGGTGAACGTCTTGGACCCCGTGCTGCGTGCTGTCCCTCCTCGTCCTCTGCTGCCCGCAGGCACCTTCCTACGTCACTCGTCATTTCATTTTCCTACCCTAGACCTTTGGCTTTCTCTCCGCCGCTGGTATCTTTGGGACCAACCCCCCCAGGATGTCCTGCAGGGCCTGCCCAGCGTCCACCCACAGACTGTTTTCTCCGTCTCTTCTCCCGTTGTCAGCCTCCCAGCTCTCTCCTTGGTGTGTCTCCTTCTGCTGGGGCCTGCCCAGAGCACATGGCATGCCCTGGGCACACCGCCACCTCCCCGACGGAGGGTCTGTTCACGTGGCTCCCCCCTCGGAATTGCTTCCGTCCCCCAGACCAGGTTCAGGTGCCACTTCTGTAAAGCTCCCCCCGACTCCGTTCGCCGTTTCTGTATTGCTCCCCGTTTCTGTGCTCACGTCCTGTTACAGCACCTACGACTCGTTGCCTCGGACTTTGTTAGCTCGTCTGCGTCCGTGCCCCTGGGGAGGAAGCGAGTTTCTAGAAGGCGGTGTTCGTGTGTTCTCTCACTCACCGCTACGGTGCTTTGCAACTTCCGTGACCTGTGATCACGTCCAAGTTATGGTTGATTGGCAACTTGGCCAGTTCACTTGTGTGGGATGGGCCTCGAGCCCTGTCCGAAGCCTCAGAGCTCCTGCGGTTTGGCCGTTCCGTTGGGAGCCCAGCTTAAAAAGCAGTGCCCTGGAGGCTGCGTGCCTCCTCTGCCACAGGGTCCTTTGTTGCCCCCGGAGAGGAGGTGGGCAGGTACACAGACGGGCAGTGGTCCTGAAGAGAGGGGCCGGCAGATGGGATCCTTGGTAACCGCTGTTTTTAAAGAGACGGGCGGGAAGGGGGTAGTGGTTAAAGAAACGAATGTGGCGTGGAAGGAAACCGGAAACCAGAGGGCAGCTCGTCCAGGGCGCACGGACCGGGGGGCAGGGCGTGCGGACCGGAGGGCATGGGAACCGGGGCACAGCCCGCGCAGGGCGTGCGGACCGGAGGGCACGTGCAGGGCGTGCGGACCGGAGGGCATGGGAACCGGGGCACAGCCTGCGCAGGGCGTGTGCTGCAGCTGCTCTGCGCCAGGTGGGAAACGCTGCCGCCCGCTCTGCCACCGTCGTTCTGTCGCGGGCCGGTGCTGGTCTCCGTGTGTCAGCGGAGCGGCGTTTGGGCCCCCAGGAGGCCGCTCCCCTGTGCAGATCAGAGGTCGGAGCAGGAAGCCCCGCGCACACCTGCCCACGGCTCAGGCGAGTCCCTTGTGCTGGCTTTGTGCCTAGTCAGTGACCTGTCACGTGGTCACGGGGGGGCGGGTAACGTCAAAAAGTGAAATCATGGTTGAGCGTCTTTTTAGTTTCCTGTGGCAGAAACGAAACCTTGTTTGTTTGTTTGTTTGTTTGTTTAAAAACAATCCTCCAGCTGAAAGCAATGAGTCGTCTGGTTTTGTGCTGACAGGTTCCTTGCGTTGACGCCGTGGAGAGTGTACCACCTGATCTCTGTGCTGCTCCTTGGGCGCGTTACTGTGCAGATCCTGAAGGAGATGGTGTTGTCCAGGGCGAGAGGTAAGACCACCCGGCACTGCAGACCCTGCCTGTCGGGTCTGCGGGAGGCACGTCACCGAAGCGAGCCAACGCCTTAACGTACGGGCAGTGAGGGGCGATTTGTAATGTCGACTGAACGTGCTTATTAAACACTTATTTACTATTTGTTGTTTATTTAGCTGATCTTGTCCCTTGTCGTGGCTGCCCCTGGCCCCGCGGTCTCTGGGCTCTGAGTGCTGTCACTTGAAATCCCCTTGTGTCCCACGTGACGACACTGGGCCGCTGGCACATGGACGCGTTTATGTCATTTCTTCCTCAACGGACAGAAATAATTCGGGGCTCGAGAACAATCCAGTGATGCTCACAAAACAAAAACCTCTGAAATTAGTCAATGACGAAAATGAATTCATTTTAAACATGAAGTTTAAAGGGGGAGAACTCGAATTATTTACTTTTTAAAATTCTCTCAAGGTGTTTCCTGACTCGCGTGTTTGCATTACAAACCTGAGTCAAGCTTTCCCGCAGGCAGAGGGGCTGCTCCTGCCGGGGCTGGCGCCGGTCTCCACGGGAGGGATAATTTGGGGACCCTCGTGGGTAATTTTGGGGCCCAGTGGATCGATGCACGTAAGACCTACACAGAGTTGGCCCTGGCGAGGGCGCCGAGGCCTCTTTGTGGGGTCCCCCCTCTCCTCCCGAACGTCCACGTAGACCAGGGCTCACGGCTGCTACGATTGACCTCGTCGTGTGCCGTGGTGGACGCAAGTCCAGTGCACGTCGTAGGTCTTTGGGGTTCTGAAGCGAAGTCGGGTGTGCACTGCGTTTGCGGAGACGGCCAACGTCCGTGTGTTTCCTTCACTCCGGTGTTCTGGGAAGGGGCCACCTGCTTTGTCCAGTTACCTCTTCCCACGAAGCGGTGGACTCAGGTCACATTCTCGCACGTGTCCTCTCCCTCTCTCCCCGCCTTTCCTGTTTCCGAGGACAGACTCCCCAGCTTTCAACCCCGGCAGGCGCCTGCCCTGCTGCCCAGACGCGTCCAGCTGCCCAGAGGCACGCCGTGGTCTGGGGCCGGACTCGGACAGGCCGACACGTGCTCGTTCCCGGGTCTCCGCCTTGGTTCATGAGGGACAGAGGAGAGCCCGCTCTTCCTGGGGCGGCGGTGTGACACCTCCACCCTGCAGGCCCTCCCCCAGGGAAACCTGAGAGGAAAGAGCCGCTTCCCACGTGGCCGTGTGCCCGCGGTCGTTTCAGCTCAGGGGGGAAGCTGACTCGCAGGGTGGCCGCGGACTTGGCCCCAGCGCAGGTGACAAGGGGGGGACAAATGTGGCAGGCCAAGGACGGAGCTGAGAGACTCCCTGCCTCTCCTCTGCCCAGCCGGGGCCCTTCCCCAGGGGCTGCAGGCAACACACCCTCATCGGCCTAACGTCCTTGCACACAGGAGCTTTCGTACTCACACAGAGCGGGGACGTCCGCCTTGCGAAGACCCGGTCCTTCCGGAGCTCGTCTCCCCGCGGTGGAGAAGCCCGTCCCGGACGGTGTGGACGTCCTGCAGCAGCTCCGAGAAATGACCGCCAGCTCGGTGGCTCAACACCACAGACGTTTCTCCCCGTGCAGCTCTGGAGGCCGGTGGTCCCCAGTCTGCCGCTGGGCCGAGGTCACCGTGTTGGCAGGGCCGTGTCCCTGCAGGGGCTCCAGGGAAGGCCCTGCCCCCTCCCTGCCCCAGCGGGCGCTCGCTGGCACCCTTGGCTGGGGGCAGCGCCCCTGCAGTCCCTGCCTTCACGGTCAGGTGACCGTCTCCTGTCTGTGTCACATCTCCCTCCGCCTCACTCTTACAAGGACACCTGGGATGGCCTTTGGGGTCCACCTGCACAGTCCGGGGGAATCCTGTGACCCTTCGCTTAGTTTCACCCAGTAAATCCCGTCTCCTTCCGGGCTCCGGGATGAAGAGCCGGTGTCTTTGGGGCCATTAGTTATTCCATCTCCTACACGATCTGAACCGCGGTACCCGGTGGCACGGGGACACCCGTCCTCTGACGGGGCTGCGTGCGGGTGGGGTGAGAAGTCAGAATGGAAGGGCCTCGGGCACACGACCCAGCAACGTGGGCCTTGCCGGCCGGTCCGTGAGTGCGCCAGGGCCTGCCGCAGGCCCCGGGCTTCCGGTGGGATCCGCCCCCCAGCCCCCCGGCCAAGTGGGGCTGTCACGCTCCGCCCCGCAGGGCAGACACCTGTCGCAGGCCAGGGCTGCTGTCGGGGGTCAGCCTGGGTTTGCTCTGAGGCAGCGTGTTCTGCTGCATTCAAGAAACAAAGTGGGGAGACACGGGGTCCGTCGCTGTGCTCGCCCAGCACGCCCCAGGCCGGGGCCGAAGGAACCCCGGCGCCTGCTCCGTCCTCCGTCCTCCGTCCTCCGTCGTCGAGCGTCTGGTAGGGCAGCGCCTCGTCCGAGGCCTGGAAAGCACTGGTGGGAGCTGACGGGGGGGCTTCTGGCCCGGGGCCCGGCTGTGAGGAACTGGGCTCTCGGGGGCACAGAATCGGCCTCAGGTGAGGTCCAGACACCGTGCTCGTAACGCCGTGGCTCCCCCAGCACGGCCGCCTGCGCCCCTTAGATTCATTGGCTCATGGTGCCAGCACCGAGGTGTGGACGACCCCGTCCCCGGCGTCACGGCCGCCGCCGGCCCCTCCTGGGTCTCCACGGCCTCGCTGTGTCCCCCGTCCCCTCCGGTATCACCCGAACGGCACCTGAGACGCTTGACGGGAAGTGGCCGAGCGGAGGCCCGGGGACCCCAGCGCGCATTACCCCTGAGACACTGCGGAGCCGGGGCTGTGCTGCGCCCTCGCTGCGGTGCACTTGGAGCGCCGCCGGCCTTGACCCCTTCCTCCGGGCTCCGGGAAGCCTCCTGCGGCGGGGGGACGCCTCCTGCAGCTCCGACCCTTCCTGACCCCCTCCTCCTGCCCCTCATTGTGAGAGAACCAGGATTTCCGCCCCAGCCTCCTGCAGCCACTGCTCCGGCCCAGGGAGCAGGCTCCCGGCGCTGCGTGGCCACCCGTGCAGCCCTGCCCACCACTGCCTGCTCGCCCCTTTGTCCCCCAAGAGCTGCACCAGCTGTTTGTGCTGCACGTGGACCCACCGTGGCTTGTGAACCCGCCACCCTGTCACGCCGCCTTGTACCCTCATGGCTTGTGCAGCAGCCTGGACTCGGTCCCCTCCCCACGCGGCCTTGTCTTCGACCTCGGCCTTTGGAGGCACCACGCCTGCGACCCCTGCGGGGGCTGGACGTCCATCCTCAGGGGACCCTCTGGCTGGGCTCCTGGCCCTTGGCCCTGGGGAACCAGCTCTGTGCACACAGTGCAGAGGGTCGTCCTGCTCAGCCTCTTGCCCTTGAACCGTCCCTCAGCCCCGGCCGGCCCTGCGCCTCGTGATGGTAGTGACGCCGTCCTGGCCCTTCCAGGTGCTGGCTCCCTTAGCCGGCAGCCACACTCGTCGTGTCCGACGTTCAGTAACAGCAAACCAGCCCACAGCCCGCGCTGGTGACCGCTTTCTCTGCTCTCGTCCCCGCTGTTGTCGGAGAAGCATCACGGCGCCTCCAGGGTGTCGTCCACCCTGCGTCCCAGCGCCTGTGGTGGCCTCACACGCCCTCCTGCCGCCTCGGGTTCCCTCGCGCTGGCCGTCGGCCGTGTTTGCACATTCCAGCGGACTGCACACTAGCGGGGGCGGCTTCTAAGGGACATGAAGAACGAGATTGCTACGCGAGGTCCCGCCGGACGGCGCGGGGCGGTCTGACGAGGTGACCGTGACTGGGCAGCAGGCGGACGCACGGCCACCGTCGGATGAGAGGACGCCGTGCTTTGGAGGGACTGGTTCCTGGGAGCACGTTTTAAGAAGAATTTAGCAGGAAGAGCTTTGACAGCAGATGGGGAAGAGCCGAATAGATGACGTCTCCGGCTTTTGTTTGCCAAAAAGTGCAGAAGACGCCTCACGGCCGTTTCCTGTTTTGGGCTTCGTTAAGGGGTGGCACCTGGGGTACAGCATGAAGACGTAAGTCCAAGGAAGGAAGTTCCCGAGGGATCAGGAAGGCGGGGGACATCTGAGTGTGCTGCTCAGACACCTCGGCGATGAGTAGGTAAAGATGTCCCTTCCCCAGCGAGCTGTCCTGGGTCCCCTTCGGGCAGCACCATTCCAGACCTCAGTCAGCACGCAGCCTCTGGCGGGGGTGTCTTCCCTGAGCTCGCACACGCCGGGCTGCCTGGAGAGTCGCTGTCCCACCTCCCCTGGTTCGTGCTGACCAGGGTGCGGGTCGGCCACCCCGAGGTGGCCTGTGTGCCCGACAGTGTCCCGGCTCCCGTGGCCCCTGTGCGCGTGCTTTGCACACAGCAGCATCTCTGAGGCCTTGCGGACGAGCTGCCCGGTGGTTACGGTGTCAGAGGGCTGCAGTGCATGGCCGGGCAGCTGCAGGGGTGTGAGGACGAGAGCACTCGGTGGAGGTCGGGGACCTCCAAGCTGAGGGGCGCCCCCTGAGCACACGGCTCGGTCCTGCCTCACGCTCTGCCTCTTCCTCGTTGCAGGTGCACGCTTGTGGAGGAGCCTCGCTGAAAGGTAGGGACCCTCCTCTGTGCTGTGGGCAATGCGGGCTGGGGGGTGGGGGGGGCCGGGCCGCCAAGGTGGGCGTCCGGAATGGGTTTCGGGGACAGGGACCGAAATCCTACAGTCACGGACGAGCACGGGAACCATGCGGGTCGCGTGGAGACTCACGCTGAGGACTAGCTCCTCTCTCACTCGAAGGCCGGGCACCACGGACGTGCGGGGACAGGAAGTGGCGGGGGGAAGCCTTTCCTCGGGGGTGTCCCCGGCACCCCCACGCCGGGGTGCAAGCGGCTGCTGTTGCGGGAGAGCAGGCAGCACTGAGTCCTGGACGGCTGCGGGAACATTCCTGGGGGTTCACTGCGCCCTCAGCTCTGGGACTGGGGTGGGGGTGCAGCCAGTGCCACCGGCCTGCCCCGTGCACCTGCGCACCCATCCGGAGGCAGAGCCCCAGGGGCCAGGCACCGATGGGACACCGTTCTTGTCACCAACTGGGCACCAGGGGACTGGGCACTGGGGAGAGCATGAGTGCCACGGTCCTCGTCACGTGAGTCATGCAAGCACTCACCGAGTCTCAGCGGTTCTGCCTTGAGCGTGTTCTCGTGTTACGTCCGAGGCGGCGCCCGGCTGCTCGGTGGCTGTCCCGAGGCCAGCCTGGGTGAGTGCATGGGGGAGGGCCAGACGGTGCCCGAAGAGCCCGACGCGGCCTTCTGGGTCACGGACCTGCACGGCTGTGCCACGGAAAGCATGTCTGTCTCGGCACTGAGGGTCATTTTAGGACCCTCTGCGCGCGGGCGAGTTCCCTCTCTTGGTATCGAAGCTGTGTGAGTGTTTGAGAATCGTCCAGAAAACAACTATCAGCGAGCACGTCGGCACCCAGAAACTCACTGCTGCTGTTGGGTTTGGTCAGGGAACGAGCAGCTCCTTGTCATCAGGCTCTTTGGTTTTTAGATTTATATGGTGACATCTCAGCCCTGGGGGACAGTGACATCTCAGCCCCGGGGGACAGTGACATCTCAGCCCCGGGGGACAGTGACATCACAGCCCCGGGGGACAGTGACATCTCAGCCCCGGGGGACAGTGACATCACAGCCCCGGGGGACAGTGACATCACAGCCCCGGGGGACAGTGCTCGTCGCCCCCACAGAGGGCATGGTCACGGAAACCCCGCGTTTGTGGCCAGGGTCTCTCTCAGTCCGGAATCGCCTGCGCGTGTATTCAGGTGCAGCCGGCAGTCTTCGCCCTGAGGGCAGCCCCTCCACGCGAGGTCGCGCCAAGTCCATTTCGCCCTTGACCTCGGTTCTCTCGTGCTGAATGAGGGGGTGAGAGAGAGAACCATCTCGAATTTCCCTCCCAGCCCGGAAGCGCCTGTGATGTGACCTGAGAGAGGGGTGTGCTGTGGCGTCGGGGTGCGCAGTGAGAAATCCATGCCCGTGGTCTCTGGCTGTCCTGCCACAGGGCTCCTAGAACCCTCGGGACTTACTGTGGTGTCACCCCAATACGTCTAACAGTAAAAAGTATATTTTTATAAAAAAACGGAAGGGATGAAGCTGTCTTATGCTGTTAACTTCCGGAAAGCACCAGGTGGGGGCTGGCTGCCAGTGGAGCTACCGCGGCAGTTTGTGGGTTCGGGCCTTCAGCCCCCCCACCCGACCTCTGGGGGTGCAGGGGTGGCTGGGGGGGACGTCAGTGAGCTGCGCCCAGTGAGTGCACCCGGCCGGGGAGTGAAGCCTCCCTAACACCCAGAAGGCCTGGGGTACGTGTGGCCGTCTGGGGAGCGTGACCTCCTGGGGAGGGTACAGAAGCCCCTTCCCCACACCTTCCCTCTGGCTGTCCCTGAGGGGGTGTGTGTCCTTTTGTACGAAACCGGTGGCGGTCTAGTAAGGGACGTGCTTCTCCGAATTCTGTGAGCTGCTGTACAGGGTAAGGAAACCCAAAGAGTGGGGGTCGCGGGAACCCCCGGTCCGTGGCTGGTCGGAAGTCCAGGGGACACCTGGGCCCGTGACTGGTGTCTGACGTGGCGGGGCGGTCGGGCCTGCAGGACGGAGCCCTTCCCCTGTGGGGTCTCACGCTGTCCCCAGGCAGGTAGTTGAATCGAGGACCCTCGTTTGGCGTCCGGTGGCCCCACAGTTGTACCTGCCGACCAGCAGCGGAGGCAGAACCCCGAGGGCCCCGGCGCGCTGGGTGGTACCCGTCTGCCTGTGTTTGGCCACAGGCCCCCTCAGAGGGACTTCGGTCGCCCCGGCAGCGCTCCCCGTATTTTCTCACTGCAGCCCACATGGCAGCTCCGTCCTCTTCACCCCTCCCGGCGGCTCCTCGATGGTGTGCGCGTCGTTTCCGGTGTTTCTTGGCGTCTAGTCCCGGGGCGCGCGCACGTTTTTAACGTTGGACAATTCACGGCCACTTAACTGAGCGGGTGGGTGCAGCGATGGGTGAGAGGAGCCCGGGGAGCAGGGTCTTCCTGCCCCCAAGGTCCCGGGTGCGAGCAGCAGTTAGGAACCGGCACCGCCCCCTCCACGGCCCCCCGGCCGGGCCCCCCAGGTCGGCTCGCCAGGGTGGGTTTCCCCTCTCCGCAGCCCTGGCTGCTGGTCTGTGCGCAGCCTCCGGGTGGGCCAGACCTTGCCTCGCTGGGGCGCGGTGGGGTCGGGTGAGTTCCTGTTGGAAACGGCCCACTCCCCCTTCACAAGGCCCCCGTGAAGCCTTCGCGTGAAAAAAGGGAACCCCACGCCCTCGGCGGGCATGTGAACGGGTGCAGCCACCACGGAAAACAGCACAGAAGTCCCTAAAGCATTAAAGCTAGGACTACCTCATGACCCTGGGCAGTTACGCAGAGAGGACAAAAGCCGCATCTTACGAGAGGCGTGCACCCGGGGTCCCTGCGGCGCCGCGCGGCAGCCCAGACGGGGACGCGACCCGCCCGCGCATGGCGGTGAGTGCGCGGAGGGGACAGGTGTACAGTCGCGCTGGGGTGCTTGCTCGGCCGTCAGCAACACGAGGGCAAGTCTGCCGTTGGTGACAACACGAATGAACCTTGGGGCCCCGATACTTAGTGAATTAAGTTAGAGAAAGACAAATACTGTGTGGCTCCCGTGGATGTGCAGCCTGAAAAAGCTGAACTCATAAATTTAACAGCAGATTGGGGTGGGGCGGAGGGGTAATGGGGCGACGGTGGTCAAAGGGGTGCAGACTTCTAGTTCCAAGGGGGCGAGCCGTGGGGATTAACGTGCAGCCGGTGACTGTAGTAACAGCACGGTATCATGCGCCTGCAAGTTGCTGAAAGGGTAACCTGTAAGTGCTCCTACCACCACGACAAAATGCTAACTAATGCGGTGCAGGGTGTGTCTTGCTGTGGCAAATCCGGGGCAGCGTCCGTGTGTATCGCATCGCCACATCGCACACCGTAGATTTACACATGTTCTGTGTCAGCTGCATCAGGAGAGCCGGGGAGAAGGGGAACCCCTGCTTTCCTCGTCTGCACCTCACGGCCGGCCGTCTCACAGACTGTTATTTGTGCTTGTGATTCAGAATCACACGTGAAGATGGTGGTGTACACGTACTCGTACTCTTAGGTACGTGTGTAGCTTTTCTGGACACTTAGGTGTCCTCCTAAGGTTCCCACGTGTTACACTGAGCTCGTACATGACAGCAAAGCCAGCACCTGGTTCCCGACACCGCCATCAACGATAGAAATCGGGTCGTTTTAATCCGGTGCCGTTCACGCACTGATACGGGTGCACGCGAGATTCATTGCGTGCAGCTGGGGCTCTCCGCGGCTCCATTCCGAGAAGGGCTCACGCTTGACCTGTTTCTTAATAAACAGAAAGCACTCGCGGTGCAACCCGGGCACCGGATTCCCACGGAGCCGACGGCAGCCGGACCGAGTGAACGTCTTTTCCGACTCATTCCTGGCGTCGAAATGACACTGCTCGGTGGCACAGGAGCTTTTGGTCTCTGCACGTGACTGTCACAGCTGAGAGCAAACTCTCTGCACGTGACCTTTTAAAAGCAAACTTGTTCTCCGTTAGGCCAAAGGTTCCTAAGTGAATTAGAAGGAAGTGACTTTACCTACATACATACCAGTAATTCGAAACTTTTTTTTACTGAGTTCTTTAATAGTTTTATACTTTTTGCCCAGATCAAGGAGCTGTTCTCATCATAAACCGAGTTTCCTTGTTGAAGGCCGATTTACAGGGATTTTGTTTTTCATGGTAACTGACGATTTTGAATATTATGGCCAACAGCTCCCGGACTTTCAACCAGACTCCCCGGGATGCATGGCCTCCGGCGGGGTCCCTCACGGGCAGTGGGGCATGGGGGGCTTTTCCGTGCTGGTAGGAGAGCCCCGGGTCCCCGTCCCTCACCTCGAGCTGACTCTTCAGGGCCCGGCAGGGAATTCACAGCCCCTCTTTCTAGAGCTGGCAGGGAGTAGCAGGCGTGGCGTGCTCCTTGGCTCGCACTTGGTCCAGTTGCGAGGCGACTCCCCTCAGCCTGAGCCTGTCTCTCACCTGCTCTTAGGAGAAGCAGGTGCGTGTGGCCCTGCCTCATGGGATGAAATGCCCTTTGTCCTGTCAGTTTCCAGATAACGTGCCCAAGTGTCCTGGCTGGTTCTCGCCCCCCAAGCCCCCCGTCCCCCACTGCCTGGGGAAGAGGAGCCAAGGGTCTCCCTGGTTATAAAAGCCAGGTGTGGAGCGTACCCGGCTCACGTGCCCAGAACGAGTCGGAGCGTCTTGAGGGGTCTAATTAAATCCTTGAGCACAGTATTGTGTGTCTGTTCCAAGTGAGAAGTCATCCAGCATTTGCTAAATTCTCTCCTGAGCGATGGAATTTAGTGTGTGAGCTGTGTGTGTCTTCTATACTCACGAATCATCATTACTCATCAAAACTGCATAGTCAGGGTGAATTACCAAGTAAAAGACACGAGTCACGTGTGCTAAATAACAGAAATTCAACCCGGCCAACTTTAAAGATCTGGTTGTCTTTATTGAACGATTCACGACTTGGGCAGCGTCACTCCAGCTAATGGCAGGGTGCTCGAAGGAGTTGTACAGACTGGAAGGCTTTTATAGGCAGAAGGCGCCAAGACAGGACAGAGCTGGTGACCTCATCTCCCTCTGGGGACTGGGCTGGAAGGGAGGGACCCGTGTGGCGGACGGCCTCCCTGGTGCTCACCAGAAAGATCGAGGCGGACCAGCTCAGATCACATTCCCAGGGAGGGCTGACACGGCAGTTAGGTGAGGGATTAAATACTGGTTTGGGGCCAGGAGCTGGGGCCTGTTGTTGCTTTTTAACACATAGCAGCTTTGAAAGTTCCTGTCTGCTGTTTTGGCCCAACAGTAATTCTGAGTCAGACCTTGAAACGACTAGATTTTACAGTTCTAGCGTGTATGAACGTGCTTGATTTGTAACTTGTATTTTGTAGCCTTCTGCTTTGTGCCTTTGTAACGAGGCTTAATAATAATCTGGAAGATGTAGTTTTCAGTTTAATTGCAACCAGAACCACAGACAGGGACCAGCCATGTCCTCGAGTTTTAAGAGAATCTTGCTATGAAGGATACACTAGATTGAATTAAATGAAAAAGTAATATATGTTCTTTTCCTCAGGGAAGAAATTAACTTAAATGCAGAATGTGTGTCATTTTGACGTAAGCACGTCTGTGTCGGGGCATGTTTTTGGCAGAAGAGGTCTGGGGCAGCCTGGAAGCGAAGCGCTCCTTTCCGAGCCCACGCTGCCGAAGCGAAAACCCATGAAAACCCAGATTGGCCTTTCCTTCCGTCCCCAAAGCAGTAATGAATGAGCACAGTTCTGTCACACATGCTGCACAGTGGAGTACCGGGGACCTTCCTCCTCTCACAGGAGAGAGCGGCTCCTTCACTGACGCGCGGAGAGCCAGCTCTTGGCCAGGGCCACCGAGAAGGGTCCGAACCTCCCTCCGTGGTCTCCCTCCGGGTTCTGATCAGTGGCATTCGTTTTGTGAAGTTGTGCTTTGCACACCAACCCGTGGGCACAGGTGTGGAGCCCAGGACAAGAGCGGCTCCGCACGCTGCTCGGGAGGGCAGTGGCACGGGGAGGATGGCCTAGGGGTGTGCTCGCCCGCAGGCCGCACCCTGGCGGGTCCGTCTGGCAAACCAGAGTCCACGCAGGACTGTGAGTGCAGGGAAGAGCATGCGTGGAGTTGCCACGGACGGTCAGACACAGCCACGATGAACTGGAGGCACTGAGATCCAACGAGGCGGGGAAGAGCGTATGGCAGCCCGCCAGCCTCACTGGCAAGGGCGAAACCGGATCTGTCCCTGGTGGCACAGTCCTTCACGAGCAGCCGTGTCCACAGAGTCCAGCCCATTTATCAAGTCAAAACACGGGCAGAAACAACCGGAGCTCAGGCTCCCTGGGGGTCGGGGAGCAGCAGCTCTCAGGTCACCCTAAGTGCCTTGCTACTCAGGGCTCCTTAAGGCGAAAAGCACTCAATATTGTACTTTATTATGCTTTTTGGTTGTGATATTTTCAACATTTCTTTAAATTAGCGTAATTCCATACTAATCTGATCTAACCTGAGCTCAGTCACGACCCTCCCCCACGACTGTAGAACTGCCATCTCTGCATAATTAAAAGCGTGACATTGTCACTCCACTTGGCAGCCCCTGTGTCTCCACACCACTTGCTCTGACCATTTTAATCCATGTTTGTAGACAAACACCATGAGTTACTAAGTACCTGAAAATGTCCTTTCTTTATAAATGTATAAAATAGTTGAGCTAGACTAATTCAGTATCACCTAAGGGCATTCTTGCATCAAATTTAAACTGCCAGAGAAGGCAGAATATTTCGTAGTTAACATTTCTCCTAATTATTCGAACATAAATGAAGATTTCACAGGTGGCAGGAAGCCTCTCTCTCCCCCCCCACCCCCAAGCATTGTTATTTATAGTCCTGTTTGCCTAATGGCATTTAAAATGTAACTTTCTTACGTAAAAGTATGGAATAGCAAGTGCAAAGGCCCTGAGGCAGAAGCTGCGTATGAGGGTGATTTACGTTTTGTATCAGAAAGTTTGTTTTTAATGCAGACATAGTAACTGGAATAAGCATTAATTCTGATCATGCTGTAAAAGAATGTTGAGGGTTAGTAAAGTTTACTCTTTGTGCTAATTACAAAAAAATTGTAGATTTAAAGCAAGCGCTGGCAGGTAGAGCGCACAGTCGGTTGTAGAGACACGTCGGTAGGTAACTATGATATCCCTGCGTGAAGGGCACACGGGTGGTTTTTGTTGTTTCCCTTCATTACTTTTTCTGTAATGAACCTGCGCAGCGTCCATCAAGACGGGAGACAAGACTCGGCGAAAGGGGTGGAGGCGGGGCCTGGCGCACGCAGCTCCGCCCCACGCCGTCAGTGCGCCTGCGTCCCCGCGATCTCAATTAGAGCAGCGCCGATCCAGACCGTCTGTGCGCCCGAATGCCCGCAGTCCCGGTTACAGCAGCGCCGCCCCGGGTCGTCAGTGCGCCTGCGTGCCGGGGGTCCGGGTTACAGCAGCGCCGCCCCGGGTCGTTAGTGCGCCTGCGTGCCGGGGTCCCGGTTACAGCAGCGCCTCCCTGGGTCATTAGTGCGCCTGCGTGCCGGGGGTCCGGGTTACCCCAGCATCACCCCCCAGGCCGTCAGTGCGCCTGCGTGCCGGGGTCCCCGGTTACAGCACCGCCTTGGGTCATCAGTGCGCCTGCGTGCCGGGGGTCCGGGTTACAGCAGCACCTCCTCGGGTCGTCAGTGCGCCTGCGTGCCCGGGTCTTGGTTTACTGCAGCACCTCGCCGGGTCGTCAGTGCGCATGCGTGCCGGGGATCCCGGTAGCGCCGATCCGAGTGGTCAGTGCGCCTGCGTGCCCGGGGTCTCGGTTACTGCAGCGCCTCCCCGGGTCGTCAGTGCGCCCGAGTGCCTGGCCCGAGTGCCCGGGGTCAAGGTTAGAGCAGCGCCCCAGGCCGTCAGTGCGCCTGCGTGCCTGAGTGCTGCCGCCCAGCGACCGGGTCCCGGTTAAGAGGCTAGAGGCTGGCACCGCCGTCAGTGAAACCACGTTCACCGCCGAAGTCCAGAAGAGAGGTTGGAGAACGCACAGGAGGCAGTTGGCGTTGTAGCCCGACCAGCCCATGTGTTGCTGGACACTAAGTCTCATAGGATTGGGGGGAACTAATTTGTTACTAGGTATTAATAAATTAAATAATAAATAATAAATTAATAAATTAAAATTATTATTTCCACCATTAGGTGGAGTCCGAGGGTGGCATAAAAGTTCTTAAGTTTTCCCTGTCTGGATCTCAACAACATCCCAAAGTGAAACTTCCAGAGACAGGTGGAGGAGTCCGAGTGCACGTGCCCATGACTTAGGCGTCCAACCTCTGGGAATGTCTCCTTTAAGGGAGCCTTGGAAACTCCTGTGTCATCAGGGTAGGATGGGTATCCGTACCCTCGTAGTCTTTGGGTCATTCAAACAAGAATGAACCTGAGAAGACAGCGCGTTCTCTTCTGAACAGCATGCCCCTGGGTTCTGTCGGCCTGTCTGTCTGTCCCTCTGTTAGATCCCGCTGTCAATCCAGAGTCTATCCGTCTGCCCACCTACCTACACATATTCCTTAATTCCATCTTAATGACCGCATGCGATATATGGAAGAATATATGTAACACATACATAAGTTGTAAGATAATAAAACAAACAGGCACGACCTTTCCCCTATTGAGACTGACACTGCTGTGTCTTTCTACCCCTCCTGCCGCCTCCCCACACCAGAGGCAAGCACAGTCCTGAATTTTGTGCTGTTCATTCCTTTGCTTTAAAAAATATATGCACGTGTGTATACACGTAGATGTATGCAGGTACAAGTGTACATAAATGCGAGGCCTGTCCGGAAAGTACCCAGCCACGTAATAGGAAAAGGAGAGGCATTTATGGCTGGATTTTTTCCTGGACAGCCCTGGTATACATATATACTTAAATTACGTGGATTCCTAAATAACATTTTTGTTTTTGAGGTCTATAAACATGATACCATATTTATGTAGTCTTCTAGAACTAGTGTCTGAGCACTAAACATTTTTCAGAAAGATGAATCCATGTTGCTGTGTGTGGCTGTGGTTCATTCACTGTTGTTGAAGTACAATATTCCACCACGTGACCACACCATGCTTGATCGATACTCACACACTCTGTTTCCACTGGGCTTCGGAGTTTGTTTTTTACCAGTCCGTCCGTTGCTCCTGTGAGTTTGAATTTTACTATAGGGCCATACCAAAGATCACAAAATTAAAATGCCCAACACACAGAGCAAACGGTTTCCTGAGCCATGACACTGTGTATTGCAAAGCCTGTGTAGAATCCGTGCCAATTCTGGGGCTCCGATGCCGTCCAGCTTCCTTACAGGACCACACTGTTGTGGTGCTGGCCGCCACCAGAGGACGCCTGAGAGATGGGATGTGCCCTGTTGTGGACGCTAAGACTAGCTACTGCTGTTGAAACCTAACTGCCCAGCTCCCAAGTGGTATTGGCACCTCCGTATTTCACAGGGCAAAAACATTGGTCTGTTCCAGTGACAAGAAGGAAGTACACTTAAAGGCTGTGTCTGCATCCGTGCGTGTACTTGCACGGTGCACGTATGTTTAGATATGGGAGGGGGAGTGAACACATGAGCAGGTTGCAGGGCAAGTGTAGAGGTGCATCAGTGAGAAGAGGACAGCCTGGGTGGGGAGGAGATGCCCACGTCGGGGGCAGGTGACTGTGCCTCCCAGTTTCGGGATGAGTTCTGAGGCCGCTAGGGACTCCACAGCACTTGGAGGGCACGGCCGTGACACTGCTTATTTCTGCCCACTGTCTCCTGAAGCCTTTGCCATGCTGGTGGTGACACGCTCTCCGCAGTCTCCCTTCCCTGCCCGGTCCCGGGCTCAGTACTTCCAGGTTGGAGGTGAACGGGAGTGCCTGGACCCCACCTCCCCGCACACGCAGAGCTCTGTGTATTCTTCAGAAGAGGCTCTGAGAGAGGAGCTCCGGGTGGGTGTGTGGCCTTGGTGTGAACCAACCTGTGAAATGTTGAGGGCGAAGGTCCCTGCCTGTTAGGAAGTGTACACTTGGAATGCTTGTGGTACACTGACCCCCCGCCCCCAAGCACAGCTGCCGCCACCACAGATGTCCACCTCAGCTGCCCAGGAACCTGTGACTGTGTCCCTTCCAGGGACAAGGGGCTCAGTGGACTTGCTTGCTCTGAGGATCTCACAAGGGGGTGATGCCTCTGGGCAGCCCGTCCTGAGGGCCACTGTAAGGGGGCGGCAGGTGGCGCGGGGACAGAAGGCGCCCAGCTGCTGCCCTGGACGACGGAGCCGGGGGCCATGCGTCCACGCAGGTGCCTCTCGGAGGCAGAAGAGGCCGTGACCCTCCCCCAGAAGGAAGGCGGCCCGGCAGCCCATGGCGGACTCGGAGCCCCAGAGCTGCATGGGTTTGAGCCACTGGGGTCGGTCAGCTGTTGCAGCAGCCGCGGGAGCTGGCGCAGCGAGCCTGTGGGACACGCCGCTTCGTGTGCGAACGTGGAGGGCGGCTTCGCCGGCTCACACCTGCGCCCGCGGATTGGTGGGAGAACGGCACCCCGAAAAGGCGGGTGGGGGTGACGGCAGCCCGAGGGGGCAGCCTGATGGCGCCGTGGGGAGGGACCAGGGACCCAGGGTGGCCCGGGAGAAGCAGAGCTTGCGAGGGGAAGACGCGGTCACGACGGCCGAGAGGAGCTGTGGGGACGCCACGCTGGGCGGCCAGGGCCAGCGTGCTCCGAGGAGGTGGCCGCTCCCTCTGTCCTCAGCTCGAGGAGCGCCTGGGCTTGCGCAGACCTGCACGAATGGCTCCTGGGCTTCCTGGGCTGGGGGGAGGTCTTGTGGAGGGAAACCCCAAGTTCAGGGGCTTGCGGGTGGGGCCGTGGAGGTAGGAAGCGTGAGCCACACATCAGAAATACGGTCCCCACGGCAGGGAAGTGGAGCAGGGACCCGGAAAAGCAGCAGCTCATGCTGCTTGTCGTCACTGGTTCTTGTTTATTGTGGTAAAACACGCAGAGCGTGAACCTCACCGCGAGCGACACGTCGTGCAGTCGCCGGTTGTGAGTGTGCTGGGCGAATCTACTTCCAGAACGTTCCCAGCTCCCCAGAAGGATCCCCTCAGCTCCTGGCAGCCCCTCCCCGCTTCCTGTCCGCGTGGACCTGCCCGAGTCCCGGTGTTTCCTGTGGGTGGGACCACGCAGCCGGTGGCCTCGTTGCACCTGGCCCACGTCGCCGTGGGGGCAGCGTGTGTCCGTCCCGCCTTTTGGTGGCCGAGCAATACTCCAGTTTGGACAGACCACATTTGACCTCTGTCATCAGCAGCTGACGATTCTAGGTGGTTTCCTCCCTGTGACTCCTGCGAAGGCTGAGAAGCTTCTTGGTCTCTTCCTGTTTGGTTTGGTTTCCGAGCAGGAGGTGGGACCGCGGCAGGCGGGGCCCGGGGGAGGGCCGGCCAGGAGGGTCCGGGCTGCCACGGAGGGGCCGGCTGGTGTCCGGGGCGGAGGTGGGCCCGGACAGGGGCTTCGCTCAGAATCCACGGACCCCTGCTGGGACACGGGGGCCGGCGGCATTCGGTGACCTGGCCAACGCGGCATGCCCGCTGCAGAGGCCACGTCGTGGGCGCCTCAGTGCGGGCGGCAGCAGGAGGGGTGCTTCCAAAGGGAGAACCCAGGATTTGCCCTTCACGTGTCGTTTCAGTCGTGTTGCCTTATTTTATGTTTGACAGGGGGCGGGCGTGCAGGCGGGAGGGAATGGGGGGCACGTCCCCATTTAGGGGGAACGGGGGGAAGGCGTGTGACGTGGAACCCCTCCTGGGAAGATGGCGTTGCTCACGTGCTGTTTGTTACCCTTTTTCAAGGCTATTCTTGCTGTGCTTGTTTTTAGCGCCTGAACAGCTGGGAGAGAGGACTTCTAATCCGCCGTCCTTTGGCTCCATGCTTAGAGAGTATTTTTAAACTCTCCTTTCAGAGCCATCCGGCCCGGCCCTGTGGGTGCTCTCTGCAGTCCGTCCTGAGCCGCAGGACCCCTGCTCCCACCGAAAGCACAGGCTGCAGGGCTCTATTCCTGACCTCTGCCTTCGTGTTTCAGGGTCAGTTGCTTTACCTTCCTTACAACGAGCCACGCTATTTGCAAACCCGACTCAGGAGTCGTCTACCTTGGAAAGGAACCTCTGAGTTCCAGCACTTACCCAGCTAAACGTCCTCGAGTCAGAAATGGAGACTTTCTCTGAGCAAACCGTACATTTAAATACACCCCCGCCCCTCCACCCCCCACGTTAAGATGCAATGAAATCATCTTGTTTAAGGGGCTTTTAAAGGATGCACCAGGCCTGGAATAGATACCGAAGACTCAGGAGTTGACAGGAGTTTGAAGTGGAAAAGAAACTCGTATTTTTCAATTGACACATGGATCTGAAACTAATTTGGGGTCAAAACAGGACTGTCCCAGTCGACATCCTCATTAAACTGGTGTGGAGGAGGCTGCCGTCCCCACGTCCGGCGTGGACCAGACGCTCCGCCGGTGCCTGGGTGATGGAGTCCGGCCGTGTCTCCTCTTGTGGAGGGGAGGGGAGGCCCTGGTTTGAGGAAGGAAGTGGGGTGCTTTATGTGTGGAGCTCACGGGGAGTTGGAGATCGACTTCCACGTGTGTGTCTGTTCTTCGTTCAAGGCCTGGTGCAGGACACACAGGTTGGGATGAAGGAATTTTCTCCTGCTGGTTAGAATATGGGATCCATACTTCTGTCAGTGGCCGGAAGGAGTTAACTCAAAGCCTGGAGCAAGTTTTCCTCCTAATACTGATCACTGACCTCTGGGATGGAAAACAGGTGACTCTCTGCTCAGCAGGGGGTTTCGAGAAGCAGATGGAGGCCCCTGGGCAGGGGACAAGGCTGCAGCCAGGTCGAGACCCGTCACTGCGCCCAGGTTGTGCCCGAGCTCACTGCCTGGGCGTGGCCTGGGGCTCCCTTCCTGTCCATCGCCCCCGTTTTGAATTTAATAAGGAAGGTAAATAGAGGGAATTGATTGGAACGCAGAATGGGTGAGCACAATGACGCTACGGGGCATCCAAGCCTCCGGAAAAGACCTTAATAGAACAAAATCATGGAGATGAACTGTGCAGCCCTCAGATTCCTAGAGCGGGGACCAGCCCTGTGGTGCCAGCGTCTCACCACCACCGAGCTACAAAGAAGGAGGCCCTCCTTTCCTGTTCTGTCTGGACGCTCTCTCCTGCCCACGACGGTTTATCTCCAGGACACCTGAATTGCAGGAGTTATTTCAAGGGATCGTGCAGATACTCGTACTTTGGTGCGGACCACTGGCCCGTTTATAGTCTGGCCCCTTTGGAAGGTGACTTTATAGCCACTGACATAGTCTGACTTTGAGGTCGGGGCTGGGAGCAGAGTGTGGGTCATGTGGCAGGGTCACCTCATGGTATGGAGGGCAGAGCCGTTAACCAGTCCTGCTCACCCTGCCCTGCCCCAGCCTGGAGCCCGGTAGATCTTGGCTCCTCATTCGTGTTACGGGAGGGGAGAATCCAGACCAAACATCAAAGTGGCTCCGTAGGAAGTTTACTCGGTCAAAAAGGTTATAATGCACCGTATTTTGCTGTGCATCATGTGCACATTTTGGCTCAAATCTGTGAGGGGAAGATAAGGAAGTGCATTATACGTGGGTAGTGCTGATTCCGCATCTAAATAAAATGTTTTAAATTCTTTATGCTTATGAATTAAGTGTTTAAAAATCAATAACAATATATGTCTTCAAAATAATACCCTGGAATATGATAATCAGGTATTTTTATATGAAAAACACTGTACCTAAAATTCCTCATACCTTGTATCTGTGCTTGTGTTTTGTAATTCTTCGTTACATAAAATTTCTTGTACCAGAATACGTTAAAAAGTAAATTCCTTTATACTACAAAAAACAAGTACCTAAATATAAACAGACAAAAATGTGTCTTAAAAGATTAAAATGAATTTTTACCCCCTGAAAGTTCGGGCCCAGAACACGGGTGCGCGTTGTACACGGGCGCACGTTGCACAGCGCCAAGCACGGCGGGCTTCCTGGTAGTGAACGCACCGTGACTCCCGGAGTCCCCATTTTCCTCTGTATTTCTTAACAGGACGTGTCGTGGTCAGGCCAGGCTTCGTGACAAACCAGCATGGCAGCCCGAAGGCATTCAGGCGGCATCTTTCCTGGCTCCCGTGTCGGGGGATCGGCGGGGGTCCCTCTGGTCGGGGCCGCACCCGACACCCTGCCGTGGGTTTCCTCCCGGCCTGGGCCCGCTCTTTCAGTCTCCTGGGCCCGGCCACCACGCAAGGCGTGTTGTCACGCTGGGTTTTACTCGGCGTTCAGGACCCTTTCTGACATGTGCATGTACTCCTGCGTTTCTGTCACTTGTGCTGTAAGCTTCTAAGTCCCGTCTCCCCATGGATTTTGGAAGACGGCTACTCTCCCTTTCTGCCCACCCTTGGTATTTTATAGGTGCTTCTTGAACTTTGGGCCATTGTGATTAGTTTTAGGAAGTTATTCAATACCTTGTTCTTCTCTCTTTCCAAATCAGAACAGTTTGACCCGGTCATAATGTCAGGATACGAGATGATTGGCAAGTTTCACAGCGCGACGGCATGATCGTGTGCATTTATGTAGTCAGAGCTAACGGGCTTCTTTTTTTTTTGCTTTTTTTTTTTTTTTTGCTTTTTGGTATGTGGGTAGCTCCCTGGCTGGGAATCGAACCCAGGCCGCAGCGCTGACAGCGCCAACGCCGAAGCCTTAAGCCACTACACCACCAGGGAACTCCCTAACGGGCTTCTTAAAACCTGCTGTTACAGGACTGAGGATTTATCCAAGTTCCTCTTTGCACACGTTGAGAAAGGAATTTGGGAGACCCAGGTACATTCTTTGGCAAAATCAGGCACCTGTTTCTGTAGTCTAAGTGCTGCTGGAACGAGTTAATGCCTTGTATCATAGGTTAAACTCCCACAGTTGGTGACACTCATGGTTGTTCAAAAAAAGTTAACAGAGAGCCAACTATGAGCTAGGCTCTGCGAGAGTACGGTCAAAACATGAATGCAAAGTTTTTAAAATGTTATTTTTATTCCGAAGAAACCAAATTCACCTGTTGCCTCCGCAGGCGTTCACCCACTAGCCATCTATTCTTCCCCTCGACAAAACAGCTTTGATCTTGGGTCTGACTCTGAATTTCTGCACTTGAACCTCTTGTGACACTTGCAAAGGGATGAAACACGTCACTCTTGTTTGAGACTAGAGAAAGGGAGGTGACACTTTCCCTGGGCATCCTCTAGGTCTCTAACAGCTGCTGTTTTGGGTTCCTGCTTAACCTCTGGGGCCACTTGCCCTGTGGGTGTCTTCAGTTTGAGGTAGCGGCTGTCCCTTCTTCCAACATACACGTGAAATCGCACAGCACATTCTCTTTTTTCTCTGGCTTCTTGTATTCAGCATAGTTATTCTGAGATTCATCTATGTTGTTTCATTTGTTGACGTACCAATAATTCACTCCTTTGTATCGTAGAGCAGTGTTCCATCGCATGGATGCACCCCCACTTACTCATCTAGTCGCCTGCTGATGGACGGTTTTGGGCCATTACATACAACGCTGCTGTGAACATTCACGTACAAGCCGTTGTGTGCTCATGTGCTTTCACTTCTCTTGGGTAACTGCCTAGGAGCAGAATGACTCAATGCTTGGTGTATGTTAATTGTTTAAAGAAACTGCTCCAAGCCTGGGTGAGCTGATGGGTGTGGGGTACCCAGCCCCCCCCCCCCAGACACACTGCTCTCCCTTGCCTTCCTTTCCCTGGGACATAACATTAGTCAGTTCCAGATTACTCATGAACAAGCCCGGATCTTTCCCGGATGCGGCGTTCCTGCAGTGACCGCAGTGACTCGTTCACGGGCGTGTGTGTGCGTTTCCGGCACGGAGCAGAAGCAAAGGGTTTCAGAGTCTCCGTGTTTAAGTCCTTTCTGTCACAGCTACATCTGTGGCAGCAGGGCATCCACCATCCAGCCCTGCAAGTCCCCGAGCTCTGAGTCAGGCCTCCGCTGTCTCCGCCTGCTTTCCCTCAGCGGGCACACGGTGTCCCCTCGGGGTCTATCATTACTGACATCATAAATGACTCCGCTCTGCAGACAAGTGTCATGAGGTCACGGACCTGCTCTTAAGCAATGTGCGGGTGCCTGCAGTACCCCGGTTGATGCCCGCCGTGGGAACGGAAGCCCATCGTGCTGGTGACGTTGCGTCCGGGGGTCCGGGCTGGACAGAGAAAGCTGTCCACTCTGGATGCCTAGAACCCCATCAAGAAGCAGATCTGATTTTGGTGAATCGACTCACTGAACGTCTGTGTGTTGTTTTCTTTTTAATCAGCAGCCAAATCTTCTGTCCTAACCAAAAGCAGTCCAGAACATAAATAAAATAACCCGCAGTTTTACGTTTTAAAAAGTTATTTGAATGGGCCTTTCCCGTGGGTGGAGTTCTTACCTGTTCACTTGAGTGCAGTGCGTGTTTTCCACTCCCAGCAAACGTCACTCAAAAAGGAAAGTTACTTTAAAGCATGCTGTTCAGCTCGGGCACATGTGGCAGGTGGAGTCTGGTACCAGTAAATATGGGACCTCTGAACATCTGGTGAATAAACGACTCGTTACTGTTTGACAGTTACTCAAAACATGTCCCAGGCAAGTCAAGGAAAGGAAGCGATGGGATCCGCCTTCCGTGATAGTGAAGTGACACGACGGGACAGGCACACAGGACAGACGGCTCTCCTGGTGGCGGCTGCGAGGGCCCTGGGGGCCCTGGGGCGGGCAGCATGCAGGGGCCATTGGTGGGGGCCGGTGGGGCTGGGGCTGGGGCTGGGGTGCAGGCGGCCAGGAGCTGGGCTCTGACCCGTCCTGTCCAAAGTCCTGGCCCCAGATGACGGAACTGTCCTGGAAACTGTCTCCAGGGGGCGCCCATCCCTCCGGCGACAGCTCATTTCTGGGTTCCGGGTGCAGACGCCTGGGCTCTGAGGACAGCCAGGGGGGTGTTTCACGTCTGGTTAGTCACTGAAGTGTGAGGACTCCCCAGGGGCCTCAGAGCACGTGCCTGCAGGAGCAAAACAACTTGTTTCCCCCAGGCTTGTGGGACACACGGTGCAGTCCCGGCCTTCCTGCTTCCTGGGACACTCTCTCTGTTTTAGCTGTTTGCGAGCTCTGAGTCTGAACAGATGACGTCAGTCCCCTCTGCAAAGTCCCGGAATGCAGAGTGTGTCTGTGACAGCAGCCAGCTCTCGGGTGTGTCTGTGTTTGTGTTTGATTCTGAGCTGAGGTCCATGACCCCTGGCCGGGCGGCTCGGGGTTGCACTGAGAGGTGGGTCATCGGGGTTCAGACCTCAGACTGCCCTCCGGTGCTCATCTTTAGGAAGGGGCAGAGCCCCTGCCCCCGCGGGGCTTTGATGATGTGTGAGACGGGGTCTGTGCCTCATCCACGCGGAGAGTGTGCACTCATTCAACTTAGCCTCTGTGCCTGGTGTCGTTATGACTCATCTTCATTTCCCACAAGAAGGAAAGCCCCTGAGTTGAAGCCACATCCATGCTCAGAGCAAGCCCGCGGGGGGACCAGGGACACACGAGCCCTCCAGCTGACCAAGCAGTTAGGCCCTGTCACCCAACGTGGTGCCTTCATCGTGTCCCTGAGGGGCGGCCAGTGGCCACCTGCCCCCCGTGTTGGTCAGGTGGGTGCAGTGGGGCAGTCAGCCGTCCGAGTCCCCTCCGCCTGGCGGGGGGGCTGTGCGGCAGTGACTCAGGGCCCCACTGTGACCTCTGACGCCACGTGTGCCTGAGAGCTCAGCTCCCCCGTGCTCTGTGCCCACATGCTCAAGGCTGAGAATCCCTGCAAGGGCGCCTGCCCAGAACCTGCTCCCAAAGCAGTGGCCCTTGCCTGCCAGCTGAGCGTAGTCGTGGGCAGGGCTGTCATCCTGTCCTCCACCTCCGTGGAGACAGGGCCCCCCCCACCCAGGGTGGGGCCACACCGCCTGGAAGCCGCCGCCCTCTTTCTCCTGTGGCCCGTGTCCATGCCTCGCAGTCCTTTTCCCCGTTAAGGACCAGACGCCGTCCGCTCGCTCCACGCACGCCCACTCCCGCGCCCACGTGTTCGCTGCGGCGGCTGACGACGAGGGGCGTGGCTTGCGGGGCGCCCACGTGTCGGTGGCAGAGGGCGATGAGGGGCGTGGCTTGCGGGGCACCCACGTGTTCGCGGCTGCGGAGGGCGAGGCCCGGGCACCCAGCGACCTCAAAGCCCCGCGTCCTCCCCTTGCCGGGCAGGAGACGCTGTTGGCGCGGGGCGTCCTGGGGCGGGGCCGGCAGAGAGCCCGGCCCCTGGAGGGGGCTCCGGGTACAGGCGGCCGTCTGGTGGGACCGGCCCTGGGGCGCCCGCTCTCCTGCTGCGGGACAAGGCGGCCGTGGGGCTGGCGTGGGGCTGGTCCAGGGAGGGCCAGGACGTGTCCAGAAGGCGGCCGGTTGCGATGGGACCCGATGCCTGGGGCGCAGTGACGCCCCTGCCTCCGGCTGGGCACGCGCCCTCCCCTCTCCGGGTGCCCACCGGGGGTCGGGGACCGCAGGCCCGTCCCTACTGGAGAACTGGTCTCCCCGCGAGCGCGCGTCCGAGGCACCCGGAAGCCCGTCGTTTACGAAAGGTCCAGCGTCGGTCACGGCCTCGGGCAGCCTCTGCTCTGCCACCAGCCGTGCCACGCCCCGTGGTTCGTGGAGTGCCACCTCGTGTCCCCGGGGGTTCCTCGTGGGGGAGGACGACACGGGGACGTGTGTCCAGAGACTTTGTGTTCTCGGGGCCCCGTGGGCGGGCGGTCGCAAATGCTGACGTGCGAACGGGCCCGGGCTCGGGGCCGGCGGTCCGATGATTCGTGGGGACGCCCCAACACTGACTCCAAACCGGCCGCTTTCCCTGCCCCCGGGAGCCGCGGGCGCCGCCTGCTAGAGGACCGGACGAGTGTCCATCGGCACTGCCCGGCCTCGGGGCGTCCTGCCAGAGCCCCACCCCCACCCCCCACCCCCCGATCTGGGAATGGACGCGGGCTCGCTGACGCCGAGGCCACCTCCATGGCGCACGCTGGCACGAACGTTCCGCCCCCTGGAGCCTGGACGGCCCATTGCGGACTGGAGACGTGGGGGGGGGGGGGGGGCGGAAGGGGAGCTGGCCCCCTGAGGGAGAGGAAGAACCTGGGGTCTTGGCTTCCTGTGCTCCGCCGTGATTGCAGGCCAGGCGGACGCGCATGGCATCCAGGGCTTCTGCGTCCGAGAACGGCAGTGTCCGCGTGGCGGGGGCCGCTCTGTGCCCATGGGGTCCTTGAGACCGACTGGAGCACTCAGAAGAGGACGGACACCCATCGACGGGGCCGGGGGCGGGAAGGCAAGAAAACCCACGCGTGCTCTGGTGGGCGCGGCTCCTCAGGGCTCTTGACGAACTAGTGAGTGTCCCTGTGTCCTCACTGATCTGTCGTCCGCGGCCCCAGGATGCGAGGGACACGCCTGCCCTCTCCAGCCCCTGTGGCCAAGGCTTTGCGTGCTGCCCGACACGTGACCGCGCCCAAGGAGAACACGCGATGAGTGTCTGCGCCGCCCTGCTCCCACCAGGAGGGTCATTTCCAGAAGGGACGTGATGGCAGAAAACACTGCCCTTCGGAAGCTTGGGAGGCAGGGAGGGTGTTAGATACAGCGAGCCCCGGTCCTGAGGGGGCCCCACTCTCAGCAGATTAGCCAGTGGGGGAGGTTCTGCATCTTGGGGGAAACGTGGTGGGGAAGACCCCAGAGAAGGGGACGGAGGGCTGGCTGGGGCCCACACATGAATGCAGAGGGGAGCACAGCAGTGCCCGGGCTCCCCCTTCTGACTCACACCGTATCCCGTGACGACCTTGGCCCTGGTCAGGCTGACTGGGATCAGCAGGGCAGTCTGTCCACCACGCTATGCCTTGCCCTTGCCCTGCGGGGGGGCTGGGCCTAGGTGGAGTGCCCTGCAGTCAGGGACAACCTGGGGAGCCCCTGGGCGCCTGGCTCCCCAGCAGTGGGGGCCTGGTGCGCCCTGCGTGCAGGCAGCGCGTGGCTCTCCCACGGAGTCACAGTCCCAGCCGCTCTGAACACGCCCCGAGGCTCGGCGCTTGTGGTCCACAAAGGGCTCTTCGTGGTGAACCGGGGGTGCGGGGAAACCGCACGTCGTCTCGGGCTGCCCAGGCCTCTGCAGGCCTTAGTGGCGATGGGGAGGTGGGCGGGCGGTAAGGCGCCGTGGGAAGCCCCCCCGGGGAAAGAATGCTTCCAGTTTGCTCAGCCACCACCTTAACAGCAAGGCTGCTGGTTTGATTTGCGCCTGATAGGATAAGAGGCTAATTATACGACAGGGCGGCCGCGTGCAGGGCGGTTCGGGCATAGCAACACAATATTTATCTGGACAGCAAGCAGCCCGGCTGCTAATTCGAGATGCAACCTTTTCCAGAGCCTTGGCCAGCGCGTAAAAGAACACCTCGCTCGTTGGTCACCCCACTCGGAGGGACACGGCGGCAGGCCAGTCTCTCGTCAGGGCGCTTTGCCATTTATTTGCCGGTGGGTGACCTTTTTATAGGAAACGAGGCCCGTGAAAAAGGTCGCCCGACCAGACAGGACACCCCTACCCAGAGTCTCGGACTTGGTTTTCGTTGGTAGGGTTTGTAAAGGCAGTGTTCTGGACTGTCCTTACTTCATTTGTTTCTTGATGAAGTTTATCTGATTGCAAAAGGGATCTGTGTGGGGAAATTCCCGAAAATACTCAGAGCACGTGTAGAAGACAAGACTCACAGAGGTCATCACTACGAACATTGGGGCACAGAGTTCTTCCTGCTGGTTTTCTCTAACCAATCACACACGGACACACGTTCTGTCCTAATTTGTGTGTACACTACGGGGTGGGCAACCCTGGCTTGTGTGCACTCGTTAGCGTGTTGTTTGAGCTGCAGCAGGGAGCTGAGTGGCTGTGACAGGCAGTCACTCCCTGCTGTTTACAGAGCAGGTTTCTAGCCTGTTGCAGTGTGTCCAGCACCCCATGCCGCCAGGTGTTCTTCCAAACGTGCTTCTGGGGCTGCTGGTGTGCAGGTGCATGGACGGAAGACGTGCTCGATCACCACGCCCTTACCATCGGGAAACCCACTCGGTTCCATCTCCAGAATGCGTCCTAGACCCCCACACCATCGTCCTCTTGGATCTGACTGACCCCCCACACACACTGTTTTCCCCTTGGACCTAACTGACCCCCACGCTGTCATCCCCTTGGACCTGACTGACCCCTCACACCTTTTTTGGACCTTGGGGAGCTGGCTTCCACACAGCAGCCAGAGCTAACCATTTCGATGACTTGCCATCTCACTCGAGTGTAGTGGGTGTCCGGCACGGATGCGGGGACCTCGTGCGTGTGGTGATGGCCCTCCTTCCACGACCGAGATCCGGGAAAGGCTTTCAGCCGCCTCGAATACGTGGCTCCCCGAGTGTAGATGTGAAGGGTCCGACTTCCTCCTCACGCGCACGGTAACCGCCGTAAACTCACTGCTGATCGGGTAGGTACTCGCGTCGTATTCACGTCACGTGTCAGTGCTGAAATGCTGCTCTTTTCTCCCTTCGTGTCAGTTTTATTGCAACTAGGGCCCCTTTTTGAGCCCAACGCGTGTTCTAGAACACATCACCTTCATGTCTGAAAAAGTAGTCATTGTAAACGGAACCAAGCTAGAAACAACTATTTCAATCAGTCTCTCTCTCTGGTTTTCTCTCTTCCCCCCCTTTGGCTGAGATACAATCGACCTGAAACACTGTGTCAGTTTCAGGTGTGTGACATAATGACTTTGTGTGTGTGTGTCGGGGAGAGAGCACCACAGTAAGTCTAGTTCGAATCCATCCCCTCACGTGGTTAGTCCCCCCCACTTTGGATGAGAACTTTTTCTGAGTGATGTATCGCACTGTGATGTCACCGATAGGAAGTTTCCAGTTCTCTTACAGTCTACGGGGCCACCGTCGTGCACGTGGTTTGTCGTTACGCACGACGCATGACTGGACTGGGATGCGTGACGAAACATCCCGCTGTGGTGGTGGGTGGGCACATGGCTCCCCTGTCACTCCACTTTTGCCGTGTATGAGGTATAAAGAAATTCAAGATTATTGTCTTTCTGGTTGAGCTGACCCTTCATAATTAGGAAATGGAGAACTTCTACAATCTCCTTTCTTCGCAGCTTTCGAGTGTGCCGTGCCGTGTTAGCGACGGCCACCATACTGTTCACTCCATCCCCAGGACTTACCATCTCATAACTGGAAGTCTGTGCCTTTGGCCACCTTCCCCCCAGTTCCTGCACCCCCCCCGGCCCCACCCCGCTGACCAGCAGCCCACCCCTCCGTCTTGACTGTGTCACCGCTCACTCCATCGCTTCTTGAAGAGATTGTTGAAAAGCTTACTGATAATAACGCTTGGCCTCTTCAATGACGAGGCCACAGCCCCACAGAGTAATCCCGGAGTCTATGACAAATGTCTCTGTTTGATGACACTATTGTCATGAACACTGTTTTACTGCCTCTATCAGGTAGCCTCTCTGTGGCCTCTGAAGGCTTTGCTGACGCGCGCCGATGGGTGTCACTCAGCCATTGTGGCCCGCCCCCACCCCCACACTCTGCTTTTCCGAGTAACGAAATTGGAAGAGGCAGCCCTGGGGTGTGGCAGGGGTGAGATCACAAGCATGTAGCCACGTCCTCCTCGGGAGGGATCATTTTAAGTGAAACAAAGAAGCAAAGCGGGTCTGAAAGGGACAGGTAGTAGGACGGTCGTTACCCCGACGGTGGGCCCTGTGAGGCACCCGCAGGCCCCCCGTTGGGAAGGAACCCCATGTTTGCTCTCCATCCATCGTCCAGCTTTGCCTGAACTTGGGCCAGGGCTGTTTGCGGGCCCGTGGGCACACACGGCCGAGAAAGCGCAGTGTGGTCCGCCCAAGTCCCCAGGAGGCGCCGTGCCCTGCCTTCGGGGTTTGTGATGCCCTGTGATTGTGACGCATCGATGGCCATCCCCCGACCTGAGGGCACTGGACTTCCATGGGGGGAGGGGGAGGGACCTGACGATCCCGAGGAGACCCGTGTCAACCAGCGTCCCCTCTTGTGCACCCTCCGTGGGCGGCGTGGACCCACGTGTTGTGCTGCGGCCCCTGCAGCAGCTCCCGATGCAGCGTCTCTCTTGCTCGTCACTCACGTTTAGGGCTGAGGTGACATTTTAAGGGGACACAGAGGCTGGGTCGGGAGGGAGTGTTAAACGGGTCCTGGCCCTCGGCCGTGTTCGACACAACTTGTGGTGGGATTTGATTTGGTATCGCAAAACCACAAAGTCACGTCTGCCATAGAGTCCCCGTTGGAGGAAATGGGCACGCGGGAGGCGGGCGGGCAGAGCGTCGCTGGGGGCACCTGCCACGAAGTGTGTGTGTGTGTGACGTTGCCATGGTTTGATGCTAAAAGTGGGCACAGGTAGAGCCAGCCAAGTCTCATTGCTATTTTTAAACTGTGGGCTCCCTCTGGTCCTCCAAATAGGCAAGCAGCTCGGATGGTGAGGACAGCAAGCACACGCGGAGAGGACACCGGAGCCTGGTCTCAATCCCGGAGGCTGGCGGGCCGGCGGGCACGCGGCAGGCCGTCCTGGCGTGCGGGGCGCGTGGCCGCAGCTCGGGTGAGAGCACGGCTCACCCCGCGGACACCGCTCCCCACGCCCGGCACGCCAGGGGGCACACACGGCGCCCCGTCTCACGCGTGTCCTTGGGAATGGACGCACACGTGTGGAGCACAGGCTTTGGTGCCTGTCGGCCACCTCCGTCGTGTGGGTTCAGTCCCTTGTGTCGCCTCTTGGCTGGTGCTGACGGCGGGTGGCAAGGAGGCGACGTGGCCTTGGAGGGGGCAGGCTGCTGTGGCAGCCCCGGGCTCAGCCGGGAAGTGTCCACCGGCCAGGGTGGGGCAGGTCCATAGGGCCGAGCAGGGGCCCCCCGGGTCTCATACGGGGTTGGAGGAGGGGTCCGGGAGGGCGGGGTGGGCGGACACCGGCTCGTGGCTGGAGCAGCGTGAGCAGCACCGTCAGGAAGCGGCCCCGGATGCAGCCCAAGGTCCGAGTCCCTGTGAGTGCGCAGAAGTCCTTGCCGACCCGCGCGTCTGCATAGCGGGGGAGGCGGGAGAGACACAGCTCCTTCCCAGACGGGTTCCCAACGCGCAGCCCCCGACTCAGGCCGTGGGGCTGCGTCCTGGGCGCCCTGTCCGCCCCACAGCATGGAGTGGGGGCTCAGACCTGCTTTCAAAGACTCGTCTGTGGGAAGGGGACGAGGAGGGACCTGGCCAACACGCCTCCATCCCCAAGAGCCACTCCGCATCTCCAGGGACAAGTCCCCGCACGTGGCGAAGCCCTGACAGGAGGCGATGACAAGGTCCCTCCCCAGAGCCCACACCCTCTGTCTCATCACGAGGAAAACGCAGGACAAATCTACACAGAGGGACATTCCGTGCAACACCTGCAGTCCACAAAACACGCCTCCACGAAGGTTCCGGAAGCCAGGGCACGGGTGACGAGGAGCCTGGAGGGCCGACAGCTGGGCGCCCCGGGTGCGAGGCCGGAGGAGGGAGACAGTGGCCGTGAGAACAAGGATGACACAGCAGGTCTGAGGTCAGGTCACGGTCACGGTCACGGTCACGGTCCAGGGTCGGGTTTGGCCCTTGCAGACGTGCAGGCTGGTGCCCCCGGGGGAGCTGGGTGAGGGGTTTTCTACGGAAGTGTGCCAGCTGTGTTTTAGGGAGAGAACACAATGACACAAGCGGGAACCGGACCCATCCCAGGTGACAGCAGGCTCTCGGGGAGGGGGTCTCAGCAGGACTTTGTGGAGACCGTATTGAGCGCAATCAAGTGGGTCTCAGCAAAACGCAGGACACGACACACAAACTGCCCACCAAGATGGGCCGGCGATGTCGGGGGGTGGACGCACGCGGTCCAGGCACCTGCCGCGTTCGTGTGGTCCTTCCCCCCTTCCGCAAGCGGCCCCTGTCCGTCGGCCCTGGGGCGCCTCTGCCCCCCCATGCACCATTGCCCCCTGCCCCTTCCCCGCCCTCCTCGGTGGGCTCATCGTGTGAGGGGGCGCAGGGCTCACTGTGGCGCTCACACGGAGCTTCGTGGCTTCAAACGGTCGTTCACGCCGAAATACCACGCTTTGGAAATGAACAGCAGGCCGTGCCCTGTCACCAAGCACCTTTGATTAGAAAGTGCGGACATGGCCTAGACATGGCTGGCACCGGGCGGGGCCTGGGAGCGCTGAGGCCCCCTGCCCGCCGCTGTCCCGCCACCTCCTCTCTGTGCCTTGGCCGGCTCCCCTCACTGCCGTGTCCCACCCTCCTCGCGTCCCCGCCTTCCACTCCGGCCTCGGCGGCCCGTCCCCTCGGGAACGCAGCTCAGACAGCAGGTGCAGCAGAGACAGGACTGCGAGGGTGGCAGAGTCACGCACCGGCCCAACCGAGCGGCCTGTGGTGAAGACCTGGCTCCCGTGGGGGTCCCCACCGAGACCAAAACAAATTACGTGGTCATCACGGCGCAGCGACCCCGCGCGTGTTAGCAAGATAGAATCTAACGAGGAGAAAGACAGTGGCCGAGTACGTGTACGTTGGGTCACCTACGATAGACGGCCGATGAGCGTGACCGGGTCTGCGAGTGATGACGACAGGAGAAGAGGTCACGTGGGGCCGGCTCCAGGCTGGGAAGTGGGGTGATGCAGTGATGCAGAGAAAGGGTCGACCAGAAAGCTGTGGGACAGGGGCAGCGCGGAGCCTCTCTGTGCTGCTTGTCGTTTCCGCAAACGACATTTGCGGAAAACATTCCACGTGCAAAGCTCCAAAAAGGGACAGAAGCTAAAATGGGAACGGAGTTGAGTCTGTCGTTGTCCTGAGAAGCGGCCACGAGGAAAGGTCCCCACCGTCGCCTCCTGGCCGGCCAGCTGTCCAGGTCACACTTTTCCAGCTGTATCTTGAGCAGCTCGGGGTGCCTGGTGGGGGCCGAGGCCACGTTTCCTGCCCCCACTTAAACCGGCGTCACTTTTCAGGGTTCTCTGTCTTCTGTGCTCGGGTTTGGCATCACAGCGTTCTCCTTGGGGGGGGAGCTTTTACTGCTCTGCAAGCCGCCGATCCGGGGGGCGTCTCAGTGGGAGTCCACCACCCAGCAGGCAGCGGGCAGGGGCGCAGCTCTCAGCAGCCTGGCTGCCTGCGAGTACCGGTCAGCTCTGTCTTTGCGGAACGGCGTCAGTCACACCACGTACTTGTGCGGTCACTGGGTCCTTTGATACTTTTTTATCTAAGAAAAAACAGAAAGTCCTTTTCCGCTTTGTCCCGGAGCTCCGTGGGCTGTGATACGCGTTCCATGTCCTCGCTGCACTCGTGCAGCCTGAACTTGCGTGGGAAACCAATGGTGCTCGGCCGCCGTGGAAGTCGGTGGGGTGCGGTGGGCGGGGCCGCGGGGTGGGGCGCGATGGGAGGTGTGGCCACGGGGAGGGGTGCGATGGGCGGGGCCGTGGGGCTGGGGTGCGGTGGGTGGGGCGGGGCCGTGGGGGCGGGGCCGGCTCCCTTCCGGTTCCTTCTCGGCCTTTCCACCAGCTGGTCCCTGCCCCACTGGCCGCTCCCGGGAGGCGGGGCTCCTCAGCCAGCCCCGTCTGAGTGGAAGATTCTGGTTCCCAGCTGGAAAAGCGGCATCTTTTTTCCCCTCTGGTGACAGGAAGTCACAGCACAGATGTTCCCCCCTTCATGGAAAAGTAACGTTTTCTTTCCTTTTTCGTATGTTAAGAACAATTTTTCCTTCTTATGGAAAGAGCAACTTGTATTGGTTGCTGAAAAATGGAAAATACAGGCGAAACGTGTAAAATGGAAAACGCTATTTCCTTAAGCCGGAGGAGAGGCCCACAGTGGACACGGCGTGAGTCCCTTCCGCTGCTCGTCCTCTGCTCTGCCTCCTGCCCCCTCCCCACGCCCCCC